>CAIGRO010121532.1:0-12086 GCA_903798355.1 Fraxinus baroniana | reverse complement strand
ACTTAATTAATTAACAATTTAAATGTACTGCCTTAATTGCTACTTAATAGCCATAATTGCTACTTAATGGAATTCATCAAAGTTAACGGTGGAACAAGGATTTCTGTCAAAAACAATAATTTCCGTTTTATAGCCCCTTTTTATATATAAGAGATATAACTTTTATCAACTTTTAATTACTCATTTTACCAAAATCTATCAAACTTTACTCAAGATCTGATTTCTAACCAAATCAAACAGGAGCTTAATTTGTTGACAATGGATCCCAAATATATCGGGCATTTGATATAGATAGTGTAATACTCACACGTGTGGAAACTTAGGGATGCAATGAGCTCGAGAGTGACAATTCCCCTCCCAATTCCTTTGAAGATTTTCAGGAGGTAGGCGAAGATGTGTGAGGATAAAAATATTTACTTTATTATTTTTAAATATAATTTAAATAATAAATACAAATAAAATAAAAAGTTATAGGCGGAGTTTGGGGGTTTCAAAGCGGGAACTATGTTCTCCCTTTTCGTCAAATTTACCTAATGCGATGGTGCCATACTGGATGAGTGTCAGGCAGAACATTTTGGCAACCCTATAAAACGTAACCATCATTCTTAAAGTTAGGAATAATTCCCCATGTACAGGAGATAGTTTCAAGGCCCCTCACAGTGGAGCGGGCCCCACATGTATTATATAAAAAAAATTGCACGGACCCCACCATGTGTGTTGTCTGTAGACCCCCTGTAAAAAAAATTCTATAGTCCAAGCATTGTTCTAAAGTCAGTAAACAACTATGTTTGGCACCCATTGTTGCCAACCTTGCTAGGTGCAATATCAAATAATCCTATATCAAAACACCCCAAAAAGTCACATTTCTCTTTCATCAATTTTCTCATTCATTCATTACATGAACAACCACAGCATAGAAGAACTGCATGTTCAGATCCAAAACCATAACATGCCTCTACTACTTCTTGATTCCACTATGTGTGATATTCTTGTCGGTCGACAAAAAAAATGCTATCTTCGAGCTATTATGCATCGGTTGTACCCTTTTTGTTTGTGTTTCTTCTTGCATTGTTGCTCATTTCCCCGGTCAAAACCACAGTTGTTACGTCGATTTATCCTGGTTGAGTGAAAAATAATTTGAGCCAAAACATATCATTTAGAACAACCATATATACAACCACGCTAGCGCAATGATACAAGGACTTTATATACTACTTTGTCGTTAAAACCCCACTTATAGGTGGACGTGAGCGCCCACAGTGTTTATAAACCCACAAGATAACACTGAACTATTGATGTATTATTCAAAAGTGATTGAAGAAATATTGGAGAAAGCGCTGTCTAAAACATGTTGTTTTGTGTTCAAAACCGGTGACTCCCCCCGTTATTCTCTTCTTCCTTTGTGCCTTGGTCATAGGTTTTTTCCTGCCTTTGTGGCTTGCAAATCAACATCGATATGTTGTCATTTGTAGGTGAGATTGATAAGCAATCGAGATGAATATTGGTTGTGAGTCGAAGCCGTTTGAATTGATTGATTTGTAAAGAAAAGTAACATGAAACTGAGTCCGGAAATCACCAATTTGAAGATCTTAGAGCAAGCTTCCGCAATAAATTACGCGATAGAAATATTGGTCGACATGCTGATGAAGGAACAACCAGAAACCAGTATTTTAACCAAGTAAAAATTAATCATGTAAAATCAATAATTAATTTTAACTACACGAGTTATGAAAAATATAACTTTTATCAACTTTTCAATTAGACATTTTACCAAAATCTATCAAACTTTACTAAAGTTCTGATTTTTAACCAAATCAAACAGGAGCTTAATTTGTTGACATTGGATCCCAAATATATTGGGCATTTGATATAGATAGTGTAATACACACACGTGTGGAAACTTAGGGATAGAAGAACCCACAGCATAGAAGAACTACATGTCCAGATCCAAAACCATAACATGCCTCTTCTTGATTCCACTATGTGTGACATTCTCGTTGGTCGACAAAAAAAGGTGCTATCGTTCGAGCTATTATGCATCGGTTGTACCCTTTTTGCTTGTGTTTCTTCTTGCTCATTTTCCCGGTCAAAACCACCGTTGTTACGTCGATTAATCCTGGTTGAGTGAAAAATAATTTGAGCCAAAACATATCATTTAGAACAACCATATGTACAACCACACTAGCACAATGATACAAGGACTTTATATACTACTTTGTCGTTAAAAACCCACTTATAGGTGGACGTGAGCGCCCACAGTGTTTATAAACCCACAAGATAACACTGCACTATTGATGTATTATTCAAAAGTGATTGATTCCCACAAGTCACAGTCTCAAACTAAAGCGTTACAAGCAAGCCACCAAAATACTTAGCTCCATAGTTACCCAAAAATTTCAAAGGATTAAATGGAAATCAACCCTGAAAAAATCAAGAAAGACATAAATGTGATAAGAAGTGGATAAGTGGTTAATATTAGTGAGTCCTTCTAAATATACGGATAAAAAATTGACTTGAATATTTATAAATATAAGCCAAACATTGGCATCCCCGCTAGTACTAGCCCTTGTCCCCAATACTAATTTCTATTTATAACTAAATAAGTTATAATCACTCCCCAAAAATGCTCGAGATTTCTTTTTTCTTTTTAAATATTCAGCATTGCTTAGAATTAATGGTCAGTTTGATAGGTTTTTACTTGTGTTTTCGTAGAAGAGTTTTCGAGAAAATTATCTTAAGTCTGCTTTCTCTAAAAACTCTTTTAATCATGGAAATCACCTTAAACAGGTTCAAAAGTAACATTTTAGTTTCTAAGCAATTTTTTATTTTTTTAAAATGTTGTCAGATGAGTCCTAAGTCAAATTTACTTTTTAAAAATCATATTTTTAAAAATTACTTTTTTACTAATAAAATATACTCTCTCTCTCTCTCTCAATAAGCGCATTGGATGAATCTTTCGCAAAAGTGTATTATTAATTGCTATTTTCTTCTTCCCAAAGAAATTGAAAGAAACCAAAAAGTCGTCGAAATCATCATAGTGGAAAAGGGCAAAATAAAGAGGATTTCTCAAAAGGCCCTTTTATTGACTAAAAATCCTTTTTCTTTTATGATAATTGCAATCACATCCTCTAGAATTACAAACTCTAATAAAGTATATGCTAAATTTATTGATACTACATTTCTATATAATTACACCATATTTTAATTGACGATGTCGTAATTATGTCTTAAAATTTTTTCATCGTATTCTTATCTTCACATTTTATTAATCACCCCATCTTGTTCTAATGACGGTTAATGTTCAAAAGTTACGTTAAGAAAGAATGAAAAAAATTAGTTGCATATCGTATTTTTAAACATAAAAAATAAATACAAAATCACAATAAATATTTGTCCCCCAGTGTCAAATTTTCGTTGAGAACAAGATTTTTTGAATTAATGACAAGTTAACGTTAACCCTGCATCTTAGACAATCGGGTTCGTGCTTGCCCTAAAAGTTCTTCTCTTTATTGCGTCTTTTCTTAAGAATTTCTTTGATCTTAATACAAGTACTCAGAAGGACATAAACTACAGCAAATAAACGACCATAGCTGCTCTTGTGCTATCCCCTTTTGTGACTTTTAAGGAACCAACCCAACAACAACAATGGTTCTCGACTTTGAAAGTAGATTGATCTTGCGCATTGCTCAAAGAAAGGCTCTCTCGTAGAGCTAAAAAAGGAGTCTACATGTATCTTATAGAAACATAAACGTGACGATGAATAAGATCCAGCATCTTTTAAGTATTATTAAAATAGTATGGTGAGAATATTCCCCCCAAACACATCCTCTGATATTGTCAATGAATTTGCTTTCCTAATGATTAAGGCATGTGCCTAAACTTCTCTTTATGTCACAATTGACTGATAAAGCACAACATTAATTTTGTATAACTAATTGATCACTTCTTTCGTTTACAGAAAATAGTAAATTAAAAGATAACTGTAATAGTATTAGTTCGTAAGAGAAATGAGAGCACTAGTACAAAATCATATACAAATAATATAATCAAAATGAAATTCTATTTCATTCATGTTTCTAGACTTGAATGGGGTTTGGTTTGGGTTGATTTCAGCTCCAACCCTAAATCAAAATCAAATCAGTCGATTTGGGTGAATTTCAATACAAACCAATCCACTCTAACTATTAAACCGAACTGAATCGACCCAAATGTAATTCGTTTGGTTTGGTTCGATTCGGTTAGGTTAGTGGGTTTAGACTTTTAGTACAAATTGATTTCTTTTAAAAAAGAAATTGTCTGAATTTTGGACTCATTTAAATTAGAAGAACTAAAATAACTCAATAACTGTTTATTACAAGAATTATTGACTAACGAATAAAATCAGAATAATAAAGGTAGATCAACAGAAAACTTGAAAATTTTGTCACTTTTTTATGTATTATGTAACCTAACTGTTCGAGTAGGGAAAAAGGGTTTAGTACAACATAATGAGCTTGTAAAAGAAAAATTTCAGTGTTATTATTTACTTGCAATATCATAGATTGGAGGGAATCGAGATATAATTATGAAATTAATGGTTATCTTTTAATTTTCATTTTTTCTTAAAAATAAAAAAATAAAAAAGATAAATATGTAAGTGAATTGGATCGATTCAATTAACCAGTAGTTTCAGGCTTCAAATTATGGTTGAATTGATCAAAATTCATTAAATTTTTTAATAAATTGAAAATTGTCTAATACATCTAAAAAATTGAAACCAATACTAGAAATTATTGAAAATATAGAAGAGATATAACCAAAGTTCATTTGAAATTGCTAGTGAATTCTATTCTTCAAATGGGTAGTTTGACAATTGAATCTGATTTTACGTATTGATGTATTAATTCGAAATTATACAAGGATTAGAAATGTCTTTTAGGAAAGGATAATGATTTCTGACACCAACAATACTACAACACCAGACTATGTAGCATTATGTAAGACGTTTAATTAAAGCTAAAATCATGTGATTCATTTAATTGAATTTATAATTTAATGTCACTAATGTAGGTACTAAATTGGTGATAAATATCAGTGATGTCAAATGGCATTATCTATCACACCTGCCATCCATTCATATGTTGCCATTAATATAACTATTTTTTTTCCACATTCTATATATTCTAACTATGCATGAAATGATAATCTACTCTCATAATATTATTAAAATAATATATACATTAATGCAGAATTCAAATTGGTGATAAAATATGGTTTCTCTGGCCCTCTGTATCTTCAGCAATGGCAGCATATACTGGCTGTTGAACCATTTGCAAGTGCAATTATGTTCGTTCATAAATAGGCATTTACTAATTCTGCAGCAAGCCGTTGGCTGCATAAATGAGATTAGTGGAAATTTTTAAGCAGAGAAGAGAAATTTTGGGTAGAAGTCGTAAGCAAGTAAAGCTCTGTTTAATATCTATTGAAAATTGTGCAACTATAAAGCTTATGCGTTCACATTTCACTGTACTACTATCATCGCCAAACTTCAGACCAAGTAAAAACCGTGCTTTGATACCACTTTGGCGAAAAAGAACTTGGGTGTATTTTTGTTAGACGAGAAAAATTCGAAACAAACTCTAGTTTAATTGTTTGAATCGAAAAACACGTGTTGTTCACCGTCTTCTTCCTAAATAATCTTTTGATAGTCACTCGAGGAGGCAAAAGAATAAAAACTAGGAAACAAGTAATTTACAAGATCTAACAATCAAGAAAATAACAACTGATTCTAATAGAATGACATCAATAATGATGTACGATGGTCGCAAGGTGAGGATTACTTAATAGGCACTCTACGTAGAGCACCTCATGTGAAGCCTTCTACCACCATGAGGCCGTCAACTACTGTGAGGCACTCAACACTCTACGTTCACATGGACCGTCTACCACTACAGGCCGCCTACCACCACGAGGTCGTCTACTACTATGAGGCACTCTACGTTCACATGGGTTGTGTCATTATGAGGCCAACATCACACTTAACCCAAAAAATGGCCATGAATCGGACGGGAATCGCTCAACGGCAATCATGGATACAACCAACTGCTGAAGAAGTGGAGATCATCCATTCAGAACGTGGGGGAAGTGCGAAGAGTTACGTGGGACACGTGGCACCAATAGCTGTTGAACAAGTATGTTGCATCAGGGGCCTATAAATACCCCTAAGGTGAGAAATGTATGGATTGAGGAACCCGAACTATTTGAATATCAATTTCGTTTCCTATTTTTCTAAACCATCTACTGATTCTCACACCGAAAATACAACGGAGGAGGAAGTTCCAACCTCATTTTGCTAGTAGCGTTTGCCTATCGAAGCAACCGGAACACCCTACAAGTCAAGGAGAGCGCGGAGGTCTATCTAATTGCAATTTCAACAACTAATTGATAAGATCTTAATAGACCTGATCTCCTGCCCACTGGAGACAGGAGATCAATTCTAAAGATCTTAACAGTAAAGAAATTGACAAGAGCAAGATAGAGAAAACGGTTAGCATTAATGACAATGCTGGCATGCATAAGTTGACTTATATTCTCTTACATGATACAGTGATTTTTCATTCTTTATATAATAAGCCAAACTCTGCTCCTTTCTAAACCTCATTGCCTCTTTCATTTCTCAAAAAAAATCATAGGCAAACAAGGTTCGGGTTCCTTAAATTCCCTTTTCCCAAAATATAGTTCAGTGGTAGAGTGGTCGACTAATAATTGATTGGTCATAGATTCAAATCGACTTGGTGCAACATGATTTCCATCATTTTTCGGTGGACTGACCTCTCTACGACATTTATACACCAGTGTAATAAGCTCATTTTAGTGATACCTCCTTTGTGCTTAGTCATACTGATGCTCATTGTGCATGTTTTCTTCAAAAAGCCTTTGGAAGTTTTCTTAGTAGACATTGCTTGTTATAAACCTCCAAGCAGTCTAAAGTGCTCCAAGGAACGCTTCATGAATCAAATGAGGCGTTTTGTTGATTCCCATTTCGATGAAAAGACGTTAGAATTCATGGAAAAACTTTTGGATAGATCAGGACTAGGCGACTCGACTTATGGTCCGCCGGCCTTATTGAGAGATCCACCCGAGCCATGCTTGGAAGCAGCGAGGAGCGAGGCGGAAATGGTGGTGTTTGGCGCCATAGATGAGTTATTGGCGAAAACGAAGATAAAATGTGATCAAATAGGCATATTGGTGGTGAATTGTTGCATATTCAATGTGGCACCATCTTTATCTAGCATGATTGTAAATCGGTACAAGTTTAGAGATAACATTTTGAGCTATAATCTTACTGGAATGGGATGCAGTGCTGGACTCAGAGCTATAGGACTCGCCAGTCAACTCCTTAAGGTACATTACTAAGCCCTTTTCGTGGCCATCTAGGTTACACGGAAAGTTCTATTCCATTTCAAGCACAGTTCGGAAACCGATATTCTTCAGAAACTCTAGAAAATATTTTGAAAATGTTAAAAATTTGTGATTTTCATTTCCATACAACCTAGTTGGCCGGGCATGCAAAACACTGTGCTTTGATTTCGATTGCTCATACTAATTCTTTATTAATTGCGTTCACTAGGTGTATCGAGACACATATGTCATGGTAGTGAGTACGGAAAACATGACCCAAAATTTCTATTTTGGCAACGATCGGCCTAAAAACCTGGTCTGTTCTGCTTTCCGTGTTGGTGGGGCGGCTATCCTTCTTTCCAACGTGGCATCAGACCGCGGGTCATCCAAGTACAAACTCCTCCACACTGTCCACACACACATGGCAAGTTGTGACTCTTCATACAACTGCATTTTCCAAGAAGAAGATGATAAAGGAAACTTAGGAATATCAGTAACCAGAGATCTTGTGATATCAGCAGAAAATGCAATTCAATCCAACATAAAAAGGCTTGCTCCATTAGTCCTTCCCTTATCAGAAAAGATTTACTGTGCAATAAATTATGGGCTTCTAAATCATTTGCATTTAGCAAATTCCAAGGCTTATAAGCCTAAATTCACTAGGGCTGTTGATCATTTTTTCCCACACCTCGGTGCGAAATTTTTACTCGATGAACTTCAGAAGAAATTGGATTTCAGTGATGAACAGATGGAGGCTGCTAGGATGACACTTTACAGATATGGAAACACTTCTAGTAGCAGTGTTTGGTATGAAATGGCATATGCAGAGGCTAAAGGGAGGATAAAAAAGGGTCATATTTTGTGGCAAATATCATTCGGATCGGGTTTTAAATGCAGTAGTGTGGTCTGGAAGGCAATCAAGACTGTTGATAGAGAGAAAATGAATCCATGGAGTGATGAAATCGATGAATTCCCTGTTGATTTGAGCAACATCAATTCATCATATCCTTACGATTTTGAACGATCTTAGAGTAAGTTTGGTTGTGCTTAAAAGTAAATAAAAAGCTACTTTTTTTTTCCGGAAAGCGTGTCTATTACTTTGTTACGTCCCATGAAGTTTGCATGATTTTTTTTCCATACAGTGCTTTGTTTTTAAGTTCAATAAGGTTTGTCTGAGTGTCACTGATTAATTTGCCAAATACTCTTCGGCATGGTTCGGTTCGATCTAGTTTTTGCAAGAATGTTATCGAATGAATCCAAATTATAGGATTTTCATATAAAACCAGTTAATGTGTGTTCTTTAGATATATATGTCTTAAATTGACTGGCCCCCATAGTCTTATCCAATACCAACTGTATTAATATCCAAATTAAAACAAATTGCTTCGTCAAAATTGGCAGACCCAACAAATTTGCAGGGTCTACTTAGAAACATTTTCTAATTTTTTGACGGGGTGCCGTGTTAGTTCATTTCATTTAATAATGAACAAGATAACTGCACATACACTCCAAAGAGAACGTAAAGTTTGACCGTTAATATGCAAACATGACAAACAAAACACACAGACGACCTTTAACATGACTTCAAGTAACCATGGTGAGTCGTGAATTTCTTATAGTTATATTAGACAACAAGATTTATGTGGAAATTCGAAATTTTACATCAAGAAATCCTATACTCTTTGGACCTTTCAAGTTTCAATACCTTAGCTCTATGTAAAAACTGTTCCCTAGCCAAGAGTCTTACTTGTTTAATGTAAATTTCAAAACTGATTGCTCCATTTTCAACTGCTTTGTCCAATGCATATATCAAATCCTCCATGGCATAATCAGCTGCCTTGCAATCAAGAAGAATGTCTGACTTCTTATCTGCAGCTTCAAATGCATCCTCAATATTATCCCAATTCTTATCATTGACTTTTAACCAATTCAACAGCATATCAGATTCATCAGACATTTTTTCTATTCCTTTTTTCAAATTATCTCTTTCGTGCTCGAGCCCAATAAGGATGCTATCTGCAACATCAATTCTGTTGATCATTTCGGCTTGAACGGCTGAAAAGTGTTCTATTTCTCGATCAATTTTCGGCCTAATGGCCAACATGTCATAGTAAAGCGTGCACACAAGTCGATCCATTGCCTCCATTTTTGAAACGAGAGAGGGATTGGAACTCGAACTCGAACTCGAACTCGAACTCGAACTCGAACTCGAACCCGAACCCGAACCCGAACCCGAACAATGAAGAGGATGATTATGAGAAAAAAGCTTGATCAAGTTACGTACTAAGTCCGATAGACTGCACCGGGGAAACTGCCAGTTTTTGAGGTATGAAGAAGTAATGACACCCGAAGAATCCACAAATGGATGATTTAAAGAAATCAAATTCACAGAATTTGTAGAAACGTAGACAATAGGAGGCACTTGAGGGTAAAATTCATGCAGCCAAATGATTAAAGGGATAAGAGGTGTATTGTCAGAAACCCTAATATCACCACTGGCATTCAGAAGTTTAACCTGAGAGCCATTGTTGTGTGTGAAGATATCTACAGAAGGTTTTAAAAGTGGAAAATCTTGAAGCAGTGAAATGAGGTGATCTCGGATTATCCATTTCTGATCCGGGTCAGCATAAGACAATCCGAATTGACTGGTACAAAAGAGTGCATCTTCTATGAATCTGATTGGAGAAGATGTTGCCATATACTTTATCAAAAGATCAGAATGAACAGGCTGAGATTTTAAGTAATCTGAACAATATTTTAGTTGATCGTTATACAAGAAATTAGAAATCTTGTGACTTCATATTCAATATTTAAAGACTCATGGTTTGTTAAAAGTCATTATTTATTCAACTTAAAAAGTCTTTAATTGGTATTTAGTTGCTTGGAAGTTTCATAAATTTTAATTAACATAAAAGTTGGTTTCCAAGTTCTTTTCTGCTTAACCAGTCAAATACGTAGTTAAAAGTAAAGAAAAATTATTAATGTGATGAAAAATATTATTTTATTAAAAAATATATGATTGAAAATTTATTTTGAAAGAACGCGTACCAAACAGCGGCCTAGAGTAAGTTTAAACGCGTTATTCTTGTATTTGTGTTTGTACCAATGGAGAAGTCATTCTTTATAAATTTATTTAATTGGTTTGTAGTTATTCTATTAATTAACCAGTCAAACATGATTCAGCAAATTAATTTTATTTAGATAATGTTAGATGGATATATATGCTCGGGGGCTAACATGTTTGGCTAAGATTAAAAGGTTTACTTATTTTCAAGTCAACTTTAAAAAATCCCAGTTGAATAAACAAATACACCAGTTGAATGTTTGGTTGTTTAATTTACTAACTTGGTTAAGTGGGAATTTGGAAGACCTTTATAGATTGAGATAACATGCTTAATGAATTAATAAATTGGAAGGCCTTTAGTTTTCATTATTCTTCCATAATTCTAATTTCAAGAACTATAATTTTTTTTTTGCCAAAAAATTAAGAACCCTAGATTTTATTAGGTCAAACTCAAAACATACATTTCTCACACTGGGCCCTGTTTGAGCCCATTTTTTCAAGAATGTATTATTTAAAAAATCATTTTCAACCATACATTCTACAATAAAATAATTATACGCGTATTTCAAAAAAAATTCTTTATTTTTTAACCACATATTCTCCAAAAAAAATCACTATTCAATAATACATTTTATCCTAAAAANAGCCCATTTTTTCAAGAATGTATTATTTAAAAAATCATTTTCAACCATACATTCTACAATAAAATAATTATACGCGTATTTCAAAAAAAATTCTTTATTTTTTAACCACATATTCTCCAAAAAAAATCACTATTCAATAATACATTTTATCCTAAAAATGGGAATCAAACATAGGCCATTTCTAAAAAATGGATAATTGCAGATGAGGCCCTAAACATTTTAAACAGTGACATATTTTTCCATAACCTTACAATCGTTGCGAACGTCACTCCAAACATTTCAAATCATAATAGCCGAGGTCCCAATTGACGGTTTCCATCCAATCTGTCATTAGTTAACCCTAAAAATTAATTTTGACCACATTTTAATCAATTTTAAAAGGGCAAAATAGTAATTTAATATTTTTCCCATAAAATAATTAAAAACTTAAATGAAAACCAATAAAATAAAATAAAAAATGAAAATATATCTTATCAATCCCCAACCTACCCAAAACCAGAAATTTGCCACCGACCACTATCCTCGCCCTCGCCCTCGCCCTCGCCTCACTGGGATGAAGACCCATCATGATTAGCTCCTTAACATTTTGAAGAAGTTCACCAACAAATGAAATGGTTAAGTTAGCACCATCTCCAATTTCCTCTTGCTGAGCTTTCCTAGAAAAATTTAAAATTTTAGCCGCAGTTGTCTAGCCAAAAGATCAAAAACCCTATGAGACATCAAGCTAAACAAGTGGTCGAGAAAAAATCTTTCTTTTTAGGGACAATAGAGAGAAGATAGAACATCAACTGAAGATAAATAAGACAAAGCGCAAATCTATTGTCTCATATATCAGGTACTCTTCACTTTATTGCAATGACAAAGATTCTAATCTCCAGAAAGAAGAAAAAAAGAAAATAAAAACATGGTGAGTTCTTGCAATGTCTTTCTATGCCCAATAATTTTGCCATCGGCAATGGTGGTCGGTGGCAAATTTCTAATTTTGGGTTGAGGGGGTT
>CAIGRO010121526.1:0-10056 GCA_903798355.1 Fraxinus baroniana | reverse complement strand
CGGCTCGATTGCCACCTCTACATATTCCCAAGCTTTAATGATGATTCAAGCTCCATCAGGGAACAATACTTTGTTACGGCTTTCATATACTCCCTGATGGAGCTTGTATGTTCCATATCAAACAAGAAGTTTTCGACTTCTTTTGCATCACATGCCCCTCCGTAGGTACACGGTTTCGAAATTCTAAGCTTGGGAATATACTCTTGTGCATGGGCTTGCCCATAGCTAATCGCACATTGAAGTACTAGTAATTAAGCTCTCAACACTGTCATTTCATCCTGCAGATCAGGCAGGATAGCAACAGCTTTGGTTATTGTTGTGGAAGCCCTTCGGCTTTATCTAGTTTGATGTGTAATTCACGAGTTTTCATCTCTGCCACCTCGACTTTTTCCTCGAGGCCCTCCACGGCATAGTACAACCTAGTAGCTATCTGATCAAGTGCATCCGCTCGCTATTTTGTATCCCTCTTTTGAGGATCTAGGACTTCTATAGTGTTTGATGTAATTGAATCCATAGCTTTCTTATCGAGAGTCATGAGCCCCAGCTCTAATACCAACTTTCACGGGGTGCCTTTCTTCTGCCACAGAAAGGGACACCAGAAGAAAGGCACCCCGTACGACAATAGCTGGTACAGTGAAAGAGCACCAGTAAACTTAAAAGATTTTTGAATAACTAATACCTCCTATAATAGCTTGCGGAACAAAAATCTAAGTAATAGGGATAGACGTTTAAATGACAAGGAATCATTCTAAATGTTTACAAATATCGAAGCTATTTTACAATTGAAATAAACTATTATAATGGAAAGGAAATTACAACACAAACTGAACTAATATTTACAATGTGCAGACGAAGGTGGGCAAACTACGACTGTGATTGTGTCAATGGGCTAAGTAAAGCTGCGGTCATTGACACCAAGTCTAAGAGAAAGATAAAAATCTCTTACTCAGTTAAACGGATAGCCTAATGTGAGTTATCTCCAATCACAACGGATAAGTCTTCAACATACATGTATGATAGCACTTAATCTCCAACAACCTACAAATCTAGGGGGTTCTTCGATACCATCATCCCTCAAAGGAAGGGCTACTCACTCACGCTCCCAAAACTTGATTTCTCTCTTATCAAAAATAAAATCTCTCCAAAGATGTCGTTGACTTGACAATTGGAGTCTACGGTCGACTCTATACTGTTGTCATTAAGAGTCTTTAACGGTTATTTTTATGAGTTCTAAGGATTGCTAGTAGCCATCGTTCTACTATTCTTGATTTTAGAATCACTGTCTAGAATTTGGCACCAATAGTATGAACCTAGCAGCTCTTATCCAACTCTATCATATACTTTCTATATTATTGTCATGTCTGAACCTTTGAATTCACCATTACGATGGTGCAGCCTCGCCCAATCGGACAAGGGTATAATAAATCATTAGCCTACCACATGGACCACGTTATTTCTGAGCCTCCCTCATTGGTACGTTTCATTTAGCCGAGTGCTCAAGGCTTGTTATTGGCCATTGGTTCATTCTTCCACTCAACCAAGGCCGCATGGAACCTTGATAGCTCTTCTCTTCGGCCATCATGTATGCTTCTGTCCTTTGCCAAGGCTTGGCTGAGCATGGGGCAAAAGTTCCACTCAACCAAGATTTGGTTGAGCATAGACAAAAACTTCTTATTGGAAAACATCACCGAACACTTGGCCGAAGCTTTTTACTGGCAACCATCACCATACATCAATGATGCTTCCAATTCGACCAAAAAGGCTAGGCCTAGGTGTCTTGGTCTCCCTACGAATCCCTTAGTTCAAGTGTATGACCATCCAATCAAGCATCTTACATGTTTACTCGANCTTCCAATTCGACCAAAAAGGCTAGGCCTAGGTGTCTTGGTCTCCCTACGAATCCCTTAGTTCAAGTGGATGACCATCCAATCAAGCAGCTTACATGTTTACTCGAATTTAGGAGTGAGATCAAACTATGACAAGTAAATGTTACATGGAAGCCCAAAATGCCAAAAACATAACAAGATTGCTCCATCACAAGATTCACAACAAAGGATATCGGAATTTGGTTTAGAGAATGAAAATTTAGTGAAGTATGGAAAGGTGTCACTGTCGCTCGAGCAAGAACTCAAAGACAAACTAGCGACAGCAAAAATGCTGCGACCTTTGGCAAAAGGTTGCTAAGTTTAGGGCGCGACACTTTACTCACAACATTTCTTCATATATAAATAGAACCATTTGGACGTTCATTATGCATCCTATATCATTTTTGCATTGATCATTATATCAAAACTCTTGTAAATACTTTCCAAAAGTCATTCCAAAACCATTTTCTTGTAGAGGGAAATTTTCATTCCAAGTTCGTTGTTGCTTGTAGTTTGAAGTGCTTCTACCACAAGTTGTATCAATTATATCTTGGGAGAGAAGTGTCGTAGCATCGTTGCGGAACAATATTGTCTTAAGGAAAAAGTGTTTTCACTTGCCTCGGATTTCGTTCTTCGCTTTGTTTTTTTTCTTCTTATATTCTTTCTTTCCATTTTCTAGAGTTTAATTACACTTCTACGAATTAAACTTAAAATTTTTCTTTGTCTAAACAACCATTTACATATACTACCTATCTAATAAAGGAAACCCAAGGTCAACATAGTATTAAAAGACCATATCACATCCCAAAACCTTGGGCATCACGAAACTACAACGCATAGTCACATGAAATTCTAGCCAAGTTCGAATATGGATAAAAAATCACTTAAATCGGTTCAACCACTCATGTGGCATGATCTTATCTTCAATCCACAACGAATGCAAAGCAAACATGTAGATGTATAAACCAATTAAACACACAATGGGTTTTTAAATTCTAGGGCAATATTCCAACAACTGAATTGCATATATATGGAACAATAACTTGGCGTAACTCCCAATTACTGCATATGTACATTGGATAATCTAAAGGATTGTTTAATAAAGGATTGCGTGGTTTAAATATTTTAGCTTCCATGTTAAAAGAGTAAAATTGAATAATTTTCAAAAAGATATTCACATAATCAATATTGAGTTAAAAATAGAGCTCCTGTTTGATGGAGATTAGAATCAAATTTTTAGTAAATTTTGATAAAAACTGATGAAATATTTGATTCAAAAGTTGTGGGCCCTATGAAATTTATTATTAAAATTTATTGTTGACATTAAACCTGATAAAAATCTAGATTTTAATTTTAATCAAACAAGGGCATAATAATAAACTTCTATTTTGTTTAAGGGTGTATTTGATTGAAGTATGGAACTTGCGCGGAAATAAAATAAGTTCTAAACAATTGAATTGTTTGAAATTTATTTGTATGGAAATTATTAATTAAATGTGTTTGATTACTTTAATTTTCAAGTTAAAAAATGTTATACTTGTCCATCTTTTATTGGTGAGTAGATGAGAGAGTGAGTGAATTGAACAAAAAATAAAAACATACCCCTTCTTAAACAAAAAAAAAAAAGTTTCCTTATTTTTGAGGAAAATATGGTTACGTGACCAATTTTCGAAAAATATTTTTCATGGAAAAAATATTAATCAAACACCTCAAAAGTAGAAATTTGGGTTTAAACAAAAAAGACTTTTTTTTTTTATAAAAATAAAGTCAACCAAACACACCAGAAGTGTAACCGAGGTTGATGTTCTTTCATGTAGTGCAGCGTAGTTAAAGGTATTTATGAAAAATAAAATTGTTATTTCGGCCGGTGACCAAAGCAATGACCATAAAAATAACGCGTTGCAGTTTGGAAAAAAAAGGGGTTCCATCACACCAATTATAATTGGTAGAAACGCGGTGCAGTTTGGCAAGAAAGGGGTTCCATCGCACCAATTATTATTGGTAGAAATCAAGTATAATTGACAATTGAATACTCTGGGCCAAAAATTGGAAAAAAAAATGGTTCCATCACACATCTTGTTATCATTGGGAAAAATCAAGTATGATGGTGATAAAAGCTTGTTCGGTGCACATTTTGAGAGTGAAAATGTATTTTTACTGTTAATGTGATGGAGAATATATGGTTGCAAATGAATAAAAAGTTATTGATGTGATGAAAATATTATTTTATTGAAAAATGTGTGATTGAAAATGAATAGATCTTTAATTGATGCAAATGATCTTTAACAGAGCTCATCAATTTAGACAGTTTTATAAAATATCTATTTTTCTATGCCATATTATATTTGACGGGGGCCTTTTTAAGTGCATTGGACATGAATTTTTTTTTAAAAAACACAATATATGACATTTTTTAAACAATCTACGGTTGCATTGGAGATACTTTTATACCAGATTGATTGGTTATTTGTCTTATTTCTTTTATTATTTAACTAAGGTGGGGATATTTGTAGTCTTTATTTCAAATATTTGACATTCTCGTACACAAAACGGGTGGAAATAATTCGAAATAACCAATCGCGTTGATTCAGCTAAAAGTTAGATATGTTTACATCAAGATTTGAGACCATTTGCACATCCCATAGATTGGGTGATAGCTCTCTGGCCAAAAAAGTTGCAAATAAGAGCGTGATAAACAAGTCGAATAGATAATATACATTACTCGGTAATAGTTCAGTGTTTTCGTTGGAAAGATCAACAGCGCTTTCCCCAAAAAAATTGCGAATAAGAGCGTGATAATTGAGTCAAGTACGTAATATACGTTATACATTACTCAATAATAACTCGGTGTTTTCGTGGAAAGATCAATAGCACCTTTCCCTCTCAAGTCTCGATCCACCAACTGGCTTTCGTCCCCGAGAAGTGGCATTATTAAAGTTAAAGGCGTCAGCTTCACGTTTAATTTTCAGCACGTGGAAATGGCTTAATTATAACACTGTTGAGCTCTTCAACCTGGTCTCTTCTTTCCATTGAGATGTACCTGGTTCTATGAATCGCGTGCGCCGACGTTTTGACTCGAGTTAGGTTTGCATCATTCATTTCTATTGCAGCAAGTGTTCGACGTGGTACGAACCGATACGGTTAAACTTGTCAAATTTCTATTAAATTAGTTCAATTTGATTTTTATCTTATTGTCCCTATCCTTTCTTCCGTTGGATGGTAAAATTCAATTTTTTGACTACTAGGAATTTAAAATAAGTTGGGTTAAGTAGGCACGACTGGGCACTATAATTAGGCTACCCAACAACAAAAATTAGAATAAAATAATGAAAAAGCCCTAATAAACTTACGTAAGCAATGACTAAAATCGTAGCCCATGGTGGTGGATGCATCATTATGCCAATTATGTGGTTGAAATTTACATAAATTAAAAGAGTGGAAGGTAAAAAGAAAGTCTTTACCATCTAGTCAACAAAACTCGAACCAAAATTAGAGATATGCGGGAAAAATGATGTCATAATTAATACAGAAAACACTTGACAATTTTTTGTTGGACAATGATGAATAAAAACAAAAGACAAAACAAATGTATTAATTCTGGCAAAACTTCCTATGTACAAGCAGCGAAACTCTCAAAAGTATCCACACCGTATGTCATCTTTGTCTATTCAACAAGGACCAAATATCTTCTATTCTTTTATTTTCAACACACAAACTTTTAGCAAAAAATATATTGAAGATTTTAATATGGTCCATTACGCGTATATGCGATTGGAACCCATGAGAAACACGAGAACCTTAGTGAACTTTACTCTCAATTTTGAAGTAATCATAAAATTCTAAATACTGAGGCGAAACATAGTAATTGAAATTATTAATATACAATCTTATTAATATAAAGATATTATTTAATGTAACGAATGAAATGCGAGTTTCCTAATTGCAAAAAACAAATATGTTAGATGTACATCTAATTTGACACTCGATGTGTTGTTAAAAAAGATGAGAAAGGCTGAATGTTCGACCTTTTTATACATCATTTTTGACAGTCCTATCACATAGGGGTGATGCCCACAATCATGGGTCCCACCCCTATGTGAGATGGCTGTCAAAAATAATGTACAAAAATGATGTAAGTGTAGCATTTCTAAAAATAGATTAGAGGAATGTTTATTTTTTTAAACTGTCCAACATCGTGTTATCATGATGTACATATAGTAAAAATCTATTAACTCTTGGAATTTATTGCTATACTACAAAAATATCATCACAATCATGTTGCCTCCAAGAATGACAGCGTACTAAGAAAGGAGAAAACGAAATGCCACCCAATTGAGTACGGAAGCGTGCTTATCTTTTTGGTTGTGATTAAATTTCCACTAGCCAGTCTGCTAAGAATTTGAGATGCGCCAAATTTCTTGTCGACGTATTATAGTTGTTCACTTCATCTGAAAGTATAACATTTATAAAATAAAATGATTTATTTATTTACATCAAGAATACTGATTTTGATTCAATGAGCATGTTCATTCTTTCTCTCGTCATTACTTTAAAACAATAATTTTATCTAAGCACGTACAATGTAATGTTGAATAAATGCAAAATACTTCATCGGTCGAGCAGGTGAACGTTGGTGAAGTAGGTGAACGTTGAGACCAAAGATTACGAGTTTGAATTCTCTGCAAACAATTTCTCGATCGAGCTCGTCGCATCGGACTTGTCTAATGCGGTTTATCTCTTCTGTGTGGTTTACGGACTACTACAAATGAAGCGATGCGCACTCACGGATAACGGCTGCGAATTTCTATGCTAAAAAAAATGCAAAATACTTCACAAACAAATACAAAATGCTAAAGTTAAATAAATAGACGAATAAACAAATTCTAAAATAGTTATCGAAGGTTATATTAGAATTATCAAGAATCCCAAGAAAAAAACATGTCAAAATCATTGCATTATTCTGATAATCCTTTGTTTATTATCAGATTATATTATGTATTGGTTTGGAACATTATAGTTTTGGACATTCGTTAATTGGGTATAAATGCCGTACTTAGTATCATTCTAATAATTTTGGATTATAGTAAGAGGGCAGTTTGGTCATTTCACTTTGTCAAAGTTAGCTAGTCTATCACGTAAATAAAACCGGTCCCTCATAAAACCGGTTTAGTCTAGTCCGGTGGCCTTTTATTCCATGCCATCCCCATGTATACGCATACACACACGCATATACATGCACAATTCTTTCTCTCTCTAGATTTCTATATATGTGGGCGGTTGCCTCCATTTTCTCTCTTCAAATCATTCCAATTGTGTTTTAATTATACAATAATCCCATAAGAAACTTCTACTTCTTCAAGATCACATCGAATGGGTGAGGTAATTATCTCCTCAATTTCCTCCTAGTTTAATTAATTTTCGTGAGCATTCGTAATTCAAATTCCTATAATCATGTATGTATACAGAAAAATTATAATTTTAGTCAATAGTTTACGAGTTTGTTCGGTTTTGTTTCAGAAAAATGAGAAAAAGAATGAAGGTGAGAAGAAGGCGGCCGACGGCGGTGGCGGAAAGAAAGACGACGGCTCCACCACCGTCGTGTTGAAGCTGGACTTGCATTGCGAAGGCTGTGCGAAGAAAGTCAAACGCTTCGTTCGTCATTTGGAAGGTACTGGAAATAATTTTTTTAGTAAAATTTGTTTGTTTAATTCAATTATTAGGTGGGTCGGTGGCAAAATTTGGCTTCAGTACTCATTTGGCAAACAAATTAACTGGACTGAAAATTAGCGATTGGTGAAGTATGAAATCAATTCCAAGTCCCATTTTCAACAGAAACAGATAATCTAAAACCTAATATGAGTTGCATAATCCGATTGTTGCACTCATAATTCAAATTAACTCAATAAATTGAGTCAATTGCATGAATCCTATTTCTCAAACAGTTTGTTGAGTCGATTACTTTCAGTTCATTCTACAATTAAGTTCTTGTAATTACGACATACTGTGTTACTTTGATTTGAAGTCTTCCTTTCCTAATGCGTTTTATTGGCATTAGGTGTTTTTCTATGAAAAATCATAAGGTAATAAAGAGGTAGCATAACAATATTTGGTGGCTACATGCTTTTCTGTTCTCTCTATCTTTAGATCCACATTTCACGGTCAAATTCTCCAACAAAACTTACCGTTACACCATCAATTCAATATCAGTGCCAACTCTAACTATTCTTGTAATTTTAGTGGTGATAATTAAGTTAATTAGACTTTATTGTGATGGGATCTAACATTTTTGTGCGTGGTTCAATTTTGAAGGTGTTGAGAATGTGAAATCAGACTGGGAAAGCGGCAAACTGACAGTGACGGGGAAGGTGGATCCCTCATGGCTCCACGAGAGAGTTGAATACAATACAAAGAAGAAGGTAGCGCTAATTTCGCCTCAGTCGAAGAAGGATGGTGGTGGTGGTGGTGGAGGTGACAAGAAGTCGGAGGAAAAATCTGAAAAGAAAGCAGAAGAAAAGAAGACAGAGGATAAAAAACCAAAAGAGGTATTATTTTCGGGCTCTGCCCACTGACTTCAATTTAAGTAATATGTCAATTACTTGATTTTATTATATATTTTGATTGAATTATATTTATTATGTGGTGGTTGTTTAGCCCGTGGCGAGTACGGTGGTTATGAAGATTAAACTGCATTGTGAAGGATGCGCACATAAGATAAAACGGACCATATCAAAAAATATTGATGGTGAGTTGATCTAACTATTGTATTATTTTAGTAAACTTGTTGTCGTCTATCCAATAATTCATTGTAAGTAGAAATTTGACAACGCCGTGTCGTGTTTTCCATCGTATATTTTACCTTTGAGATTCTTGTCTTCATTAGTTGTATTTTGCTCATTAATGATTGTAACGAGGATATATTCTTGTTCAACAGGGGTAAAATCAGTATCAACGGATTTACAGAAGGATTTGGTAACAGTTATTGGGACAATGGACGTGAAGCATCTCACTGTGTACTTGAAAGAGAAACTACAGAGCGGGGTAGAAATTATCCTTCCAAAAAAAGCTGAAGGCAGCGGAGACAAGAAGGAGAAAGAAGGCGGTGGTGAGAAGAAAGAGGATGCCAAAGCCGCCACCGGTGGTGGAGAAGGAGGCAAAAGTGAGGAGAAGAAGGTTGAGATCAACAAAATGGAGTTCCCTGGGTACAATCCAGAAACACACTATGCTATGCCTATGTACAATCAAAGTTATGCAAATCAAGGCTATGGTGTGCCAATGTCCCACCACCACCAAGATTATGCTTATACTGGTCATGTGGCACATTATGCACCGGGGCCGCCACCACCGACTTACTTGCATGAAACTGATCAAATGTTCAGCGATGAAAACCCTAATGCTTGCTTCATCATGTGAAAATGACACAACCTTGTCATTTAGGTAGTAAGTTGAAACTCTCAATTGTACAAAAAGAAAATAGTATGAGAGGAAAAAGTCGGCAAAGTATAAGATATGGATATAATAATGAGAATAGTTTGTTTTAGGACGGCTCTTGCCTGTTATGATGGTTTATTGTTTACTTTGTAAGTTGCTTAGTTAATAAAATATTCAATTTTTTTCACACGTTCTTTATTTTTTCCTGGTCAGTAAATTGTCTAAAGAAAATTGTATGTTGTTCTTCGAGGAATTAATTTTCTCCATGTCATTTGACAATTTGAAAGAGAGGATGACCTGAGCAGACTGGCCTTCCTCTCCTATGGAGACATTTGCACTGCTACATCGTACCAGTTGCCAAGTGATTTCATAAAGATTAAATTTCTTAGGGTGTGTTTGTGCCACATTATTTTGCAAGAACATATTCTGAAATAGTAGATTGATGGAGAATATGTGGTTGAAAAATAAGAAAAAGTTATTGATGTGATGAAAAATATTATTTTATTAAGAAATGTGTGATTGAAAATGATTCGAAAAATGAAAATAAAAATCTTAATATGTACCAAACATGAGATAATGAAGGAAAATTCAACTTGAACAATCCCCTGAAAAATCGAGGGGATTATGTGGAGCGGCAGGCAATGGGGGCCACATAATCCCTTGATTTTTCAAGGGATTGTTCAAGAAGCACGGCCCATAGTTAGTTAAATATTTGGGAAAAAAATCAAAAGTAAGGTTTTTAAGTTTTTAAATTAAAAAATCA
>CAIGRO010121523.1:0-11499 GCA_903798355.1 Fraxinus baroniana | reverse complement strand
TGAAAATTAAATCAAATTAAACATAAGTTATAAACATAATGATGATATTAAATCTAAAAATTAAAATCAAAAGCTGAAAAATTTAAAACAAGAAACTGAGATTTTTAAAGTTTTAAACTTTCAATATATATATATATATATACAAGAGTGTTCTCCTGCCCACGGTGGGCAGGAGAACACTTTGCCCACCCCTGACCTGGCGAGTGCAATGGTTTTTTTTTTTTTTTTTTTTTGAAAAATGCTAGATGAACAATGTTTTACATAATCTTTGACACAATTGCCAAACGATAGCCCCCTATTGAGGGGGCGCCTGGTTGCCAAACGATAGCCCCCAATTGAGGGGGCGCCCGGGCCACCAGGCACCCCCTAATAGGGGGCCGCCATTTGACATTTGTGTCAACCCTTATGTGAACCATTATGTTCATCTAGCATTTCTATTTTTTTTGGTCCTAACCTCACCTTTTTTTACCCACCCATCCTAGTTATCACCTCACATTTGTTTCAATTTTCGAGACTATTACAAAAATGTCAAACGAAGTCAAAATATTATATTTTTAATACCATTTCAAAGTGCTCATGATTTGTTTCCTCCATTGCTTACAATGTACGAAAATCCCGTAATAATCCCAAAAATTGAGACAAAAATAAAGAAAATCGTTTATATATTTTGGAAATGCCTACTTCGACGAGTTGTAACTTTTGGTACGGTTGTCCGTTTCGCACGTCGTTAGCGATGGAGGAAATTAGATCGTGAGCACTTTGAAATAGTATTAAAAATATAATATTTTGACTTCGTTTAACATTTCCGTAATAGTCTCGAAATTGAAACATAAATAAAAAAGAAATCATTTATATGTAAAAGGGTGGCGGGTGGGTAAAAAAAGGTGAGGTTAGGACAAAAAAAAATCATTGCACTGCTGACATGGCGAACGTCAGCGGTGGGCAAAGTGTTCTCCTGCCCACGGGCAAGAGAACACTTTGCCCGTTAGCGTGGGTAGGAGAACACTTTGCCCAGTGTTGACATGGCCTAACCTCACCTTTTTTTACCTACCCAAACATCCACCCTCCCCAGTTATCATCCCACCCACCCCTTTACATATAATTGATTTTTTATTTATTTTTGCTTCAATTTTCGAGACTATTACGGGAATGTCAAATGAAATCAAAATATTATATTTTTAATACCGTTTCTAGGTGCTCACGATCTAGTTTCCTCCATCGTTAACGACGTGCGAAAATCCCAAAAATTGAGACAAAAATAAATAAAATCGAATACTATTTCAAAGTGCTCACGATCTAATTTCTTCCATCGCTAATGACGTGCGAAAATCCGGTAATAATCCCAAAAAATTGAGACAAAAATAAAGAAAATCGTTTATATATTTTGGAAAGGCATATTTCGACGAGTTGTAACTTTTGGTATGGTTAGCCGTTTCGCACGTTGTTAGCGATGGAGGAAATTAGATCGTGAACACTTTGAAATGATATTAAAAATATAATATTTTGACTTCGTTTGACATTCCCGTAATAGTTTCGAAAATTGAAACAAAAAAAAAAATCATTTATATGTGAAGGGGTGGGTAAAAAAAGGCGAGGTTAGGACAAAAAAAAAAAAACCATTGCATCACTGACGACGGTGGGCAATTTGCTCTCCTACCCACCGTGCCACGTCGCAGTGCAATAGTTTTTTTTGTCCATATATATATATATATAGTGGCAATATTATATTGTATAATAGGTGTAGGTGTCTTTTGGACTTAAACATCACTTAGTGATAACAATTTCCATTTAAGGGAGCCATAATGGACTGAGCCTTGAATTAGGTCGCTTTGGCCAAATTTCAATTGTTCCACACACAGTATCGATTTAGGCTCAGTTCATAGCGGGTAACGCTGTTAATGGTTATACGCTTTTATCTTATTTCTAGTAAGAGTCTCTAGGTAATAGTCCGATCCCAAAGCCACGGTCTCATGACAACTCTTATATAGGTGAGTCCTCTAAGGGTGCGTGTGATCCACACCTCACGAGAATTCCCACCTCGATATTCATTTAGGGTTGAATTTGGGGATGACAAAAAAATCCGACAAACCAGATATTCGCGGAACCTCGCTCCAAACGGGGTGAGGATTCGGGTATTTGGGACGGGGATGAGACGGAGAATTTTGCCCCGGGGCGGGTTCGGGTAACATGCTCTTCACCCCCACCCCATTTATTTTTTTTTTTTAGAATTTAATATTTTAAATGAAAAGTTTTAATAGAAAATGAGAACTAAAATTATTTGTCTAATTCTTTAGATTGGGGGAAATAAAATAAATTATATAAAAAAAAACGAAACGGGGCAAGGACTCCGCCCCCGCCTCGCCTTAAACGGGTAACGGGGCAGGGACGGGGCGAAGAATTTCTTGGCAGGTCAAGGGCGGGGCCCGCCCCGTTGACATCCCTAGTTAAACCCTTCCTATCATCACAATCATAGTACTATCACCATAGGGATGAACACAAATAATATAGTGTTATTACGAGTCATGCAGTGTGGGTTGTTCCTACCACATTGAACCTTCTTCATGGTATCTCCAATCACAAAGGTTGGGTTACTCCTAGATGTTACTCCTTTCGATGATTCATTAACACCCTTTTTGGGTAAATGTTTAGTTAAATTGTCTGATAAATTCTTTTCAGATCTTACCAAATTGAGAGAAATCACATTTCTCTTAAATAAGGCCATAACTGACTTAAGTCATGCTTGAATATGTCTATTCATCTTCTTATTTGAGTGGGATTGATTTACAATCTCTATTACTACTTCAAAGTCACAGTGTATTGAAATAGCTGGAATTGGCTTCTTTATTAATGATATATCTAATAATAAGTCTCTAAGCCACTCAGCGTTAGTACATGTATCCAATGCTATTAACTCTGACTCTGAAGTACTCTATATACAATTGTTTGTCTTTTTGAACCCCAAGATATGGATGCAACACCTAGCATGAACACATATCCAGTGGTAGATTTAATATCTACATTATTAGTTATCCAGTTTGCATCGCTATACCCTTCAATAACATTTAGAAACTTCTATAGCATATAGAATAATCTAACGTACCTCGAAGATATTTAATCACTCTCTCCAGAGCATTCCAATGTTCTTTACTTGGATTGTTAGTATATCTACTAAGTCTCCCAATAGCAAAGGCTATATCAGATCTTGTCCTATTTTCTATGTACAATAAAGATCCAATAATTTGAGAATATTCAAATTGCGAAACAGGTTCACCTAGATTCTTCTTCGAGTGCACATTTGAATCATATGGAGTAGATANCTCCCAATAGCAAAGGCTATATCAGGTCTTGTCCTATTTTCTATGTACAATAAAGATCCAATAATTTGAGAATATTCAAATTGCGAAACAGGTTCACCTAGATTCTTCTTCGAGTGCACATTTGAATCATATGGAGTAGATACTGGCTTACTTTCATAATGCCCAAACTTTTCCAACATCTTTTTAATAGCACTAGACTGATTTAGTGAAATTCCTTCAGTTGTTTTCCTTAACTTTATTCCTAAAATTATATGAGCTTCTCCCAAATCTTTCATTTCAAAATTCTTTGACAAATAACTCTTCACACCATTGACAAATCCTAAGTTTGTCCCAAATATTAATATGTCATCTACATATAAACAAAGTATCACATGCTTGTTGTTATCTTCTTTACAATATACACACTTATCATGTGCATTAATCTTAAATCCATAATTCAGTATAACTCTATTGAACTTCTCATGCCACTGTTTAGGAGCTTGTTTTAGTCCATATAAAGACTTCATTAATTTACATACTCTATGTTCTTGTCCTTTGACTTTAAATTCTTCTGATTGTTCTATATATATTTCTTCATCTAAATCACCATTCAAAGATGCAGTCTTAACGTCCATTTGATGTGAATACTAGTTAATGCTAATAATGTCCTAATAGTAGTTTTTCTTGCGACATGAGAATATGTATCAAAATAATCAATTCTTTCTTTTTGAGTGAATCCTTTATCTACTAACCTAACTTTTTATTTATCTATACTTCCATCAAGCTTTAACCTTTTTTTTTAAATACCCACTTACATCCTATCGCTTTATTGCCTAGAGGTAAATCTCATTAAACCCAAGTATTATTTTGTATAATTGACTCATACTCATCATTGATAGCTTCTTTCCAATAAGGTTCATAAGTAGAAACCATAGCATCTTTATATCTTTCAGGTTCACCTTCAACTAGATATGTAAATAATTTTTCTCTAAATGATTTCTCTTTCGTAGTCCTTTTACTCCTCTTAAGTTCATGTTCAACTTCATCTACTAAAGATGAACTAGATGGAGTACTATTTAAAAAAGATTTTTTAGAAGACAAGGATTCACTTGAAATTCTAGTCTTAAATGGAAAAACATCTTCAAAATAAGTAGCATCACTAGCTTCAATGATAATATTATTTGTAATGTCACTTACTTCAGAATTTACAACTAAGAACCTATTTGCACTACTATTTGAGTATACCCTATGAAAACAGCATCCGCAGTTTTTGGTCATATTTTCTTTCTTTTAGGATCAGGCATAATAACTTTAGCCAAACACCCTCACACTTTTAGAAAATCTAACCTAGGAAATCTTTTTTTTCATATCTCATATGGAGTTTTGATATTATCCTTAACATTTACTTGATTCAATATGTAACAAGAAGTTAGAACAGCTTTACCTCATAAGTTTTTAGGTGCTTCAGAATTTATGAGCATAGCTTTTACCATATCCATCAAAGTTCTATTCTTCCTTTTTGCAATACCATTAGATTGTGGTGATATTATACCATTATTCTCACAGTAACCTTAAGATTATTTCCGGTGTATTCTCCTCCTCTATCGGATCTCAAGATTTTTATCTTACGTTCTAATTGATTTTTCAACCTCTACTTTATAGATTTTGAACTTATCATAAACTTCATCCTTTGTTTTCAATAAATAAATATAACAATACTTAGAATAGTCATCTATAAATGTTACAAAATACTTATTACCAGCTCTTGTGGCAGTCTATTAGAATCAAAAACATCACTATGAATCAATTCTAAGATATTTGTATCTCCCCTAACAGATTTAAAAGGTTTCTTAGTTTGTTTGGCTTGTACACAAACTTCACACTTATTATTACTAACTTGAGATTTTGGAATCAAGTTTAGATCCATAAGTTTATTGATCTTCATATTACTAACATGACCCAATCTTTCATGATACAAATAACTAACTTCAATATTAAGAACCATGGAAGAATCATGATAAAGTTTTTCAATAATATTCAATTTAAATAATCCATCACTAATATAACCTTCCCCAACAAAAATATTGTTTTTCGTTGTAACAACGTTATTTGACTCCATTACAAGTTTAAAATCTTGTTGAACTAAAATTGATCTCACTAAATTTCTTCTAACTTCAGGAACATGGCATACTTAGCCCCTGTTTGATCCAGATTATTTTTTTTATCATCATTCTTCTACTCATTTTCAACCATATATTCATCAATAAAATAATATTTTCCATCACATCAATAACTTTTCATTCTTTTTCAACCACATATTCCCTATTACATCAACCAAAAAAATGCATTCTTTTAGAAATAATGTGCACCAAACAAGGCCTTAATATCACATGACTTTTAAAAACTTTTTAAAAGTTTATAAAAGTCATATTTTGAATACCTCGAGATTGAATACAAATTTATATTGAATAACTTTAAAACTTTTAAAATTCATGAAATCCTTAGAATTCCAAATTGAATACATCCACCTAACTGATTATACATAGTTTACAAGAATCTGAGTTTTGACAGTGCTGTGAAAAGATAAGATTATCTCTAATAAAGACTTAATCCAAAGGTATTAGAGCATGTTTGATAAGCCTAAAATAAAAGTAAAATCACTTAAAAGTAGCTTTTAAGGTTAAACACATTTATAGCTTTTAAATTTACTTTGTAACTTCCTTTTACAAACATGTTATTCTTTCATTGAAAGTCATTTTTTTTAGAGTTTTTAACTCTAAATTTTGCCATTTTTAAAGAATGTTCAACATTCTTGAAAAAAGTAGGTTTACTTCTCATTTAAAGTTTAAACACAGCCAAACATGCTCAAGTTTTGTTCGGACACTTTGCTTAAGGATCTTTTCAAATGGACCTCCCAAATAACGTGCATAAACTTATAGCATAGAAGTTGTTGTTTTTTTTTTTTCTAATTTACTAACCAGTAGGATGTGCATCTTTACAAACAAGAAAAAGTTGGTAGGATGTCAAAAAAGTTTCATGTTCCAACCACTGGTGGATCAAGAAATTAAAGTTTCATCCTTACAAACCTATAATATGAATGTGTAATATAAGGTAGTAAGTGAACCAAGTCTTCAATAGAATATATATATATATATCACGTGCTAGATGTAGTTGACTATATGATAGCGTAGGTATTAAAAAAAAATTATGACAAACACTAGTTACATAAAATTTTCTTATAAGTTGCTAAATGTTTCGAGGCAACATTAAAAACTAAAGTAAAAACAAACTACTCTTAAAAAGGGAAAAAAATAAATTAAAACTTCATCTCTCTATGCAGAACAGACAATGGACCTTTTGGTCTGTGCAAAACGGACCTTTGGTCCGTTCTGTAAACATGCCACTATTTTACCAAAACGGACTTTTGGTCTATGCCGAACGAACCTTTGGTTTGTTCTGTAAACATGCCACTATTTTACTTTTGCCTTTTCACACGCAAACGTAAAGTACAAAAAAGTCAAATGACAGTGAATTAACATCATTTCTTGGACAAAAAAAAAGAGGGAAAAATAGTTTAGAATATAGAAATGGTTCAGCGAACGCTGATCAACCACTTCGGCTTGGCTTAACATGGTCATACGGCTTATGAACAGTGAAAAACCAAAGTGACACTTTTATATAGTAGTGATAAAGCTAAAAACTAATTAAAGAAATAGGTTAAAAACATATTTTACCAACAAATTGGTTGAAGACATCTACAACTTTCATATAAATGTGTTTGATGGATATTATTGAAGAAATAATATATTTTAAATAGTGATATGATATGAAATATGTAGTTAAAAAATATATTAATGTGATGGAAAATATATTTTATTGAAAATGAGTTTTGAAATAATGTATTTTGAAAGAATGTGTGTCAAATATGGGCAAAATTTAAAATATTTGAATGAAATTAACTTGATATTATTAAAATAATTAATATATTAATCAAGATGTTCCGAATCTTTCAATTTCAGGGCTTGAATTTAGCTCATATTTGGTATCGATTAAAATCTAAATTTTAATTGAAGTTAAAGTCAACAATTTATTTCAACCACATATTTTATGGATCCCACAACTTTTCAACCATACATTCCATTAAAATTTACTGAAAATTTGATTTTAATCTCCACCAAACAATTATTAGTTTTTCTTCGTCGACGGTTGACAAATTATTTAGCCCTGCTTGACAATCATTTTTTTAAAAAGAAAATGAGTTTTTCGATAATAATTTTTTAGAGATTGTGTAGTTAGTGTTGGAATTTTGTGTTGAAAATTGGTTTTGACCAATTTGAAATGATTATTTAAGTGGAAATCATTATTTGATGAATGAAAAATTAAGCCGATTAATTACATAAATTATTGGAAAATTATGTAAAATATTATGAAATATTTTAGAATCGTTTGGTTAAAGAGTATGTCTTTCACTATGAAAGATCATGATTTTTGAAATTATTATTTTTTAATAGATGTGTCTCTTCATATATAGAAATTAATTCCAATAGTGTGTCATTTTGTTTGGTTGTGTCTTTTGAAACAAACATTTTCAATAACTATATATAGACGACATATGTATCGAATTTCATTCATTCATTCATCTCCATCATGTGCATTATTACATAATGCGCATTTACATAAAATAATTTCTACATTTATTTTGAGTCGGATTTCATATAAAAAAGGGCTCAAAACACCGATAATGTTCGTTGGTCTACGTAATTTGGAGTGTTCCTATTGCGGGGTGTGATCGTTGTATATTTGGAGACGAATGCCTAAAAATCGTTAGCACTTGTGCGAACATAATCATTTTAAGGACAAAGAATTCAATTTTTGCATCGACCAAATTTATATACATGCATTTATCGTTTCTTCTTCTCTATTCGATTTCGGTAAATTGAAGTTGTGTTCGATCTTACGCATGTAAAATGTTAGTGATGGGAGTATATTTATGCACATTATATTTTACTAATAAAATGTAAAGATTTTTTTTTTGAATTTACCTGAAGAATATTTTATTGTGAATGTGCATTTAAAAAAGAAAAAAAGAAAAGCGCTTTAAAACAATAATTACCAAACAGAGACTTATATATTCAATTGAAAGTTGGGACAAATTAGCCGTCTTTTTTGGGAAATACTGTAACCACGTTGACTCAAAACCAAAATAAAAAAGAACTCGTCTTTCCCACTGCAATAAATGAAAATGTGTAGAGAAAAAAGTTCGTCTTTTATTTGTTCATCTACTACTAAGGTTGATTGCATATCATATATTAAAAAAGTTAAATCATATTGCAACTTACCAATTATCTGTTTGTTGAAGATTAAAATCAATTTTTTTAGTAAATTTTGATTAAAGTTGTATATTCCATAAAATATATAGTTGAAATTAATTATTAATTTTGAATTAAAATTAATTTGTACCAAACATGAGTTAAATGTGCTTGGAAGGTGAACCTTGTCGACTAATGTAACCTTTGTACTTGCATTTCGTGGTATGAAATGTCCTCAACGGCTGCATACAGCTCACATTCAAAGGACTGATGGTTGTTAAGTAGTGACTTTGGATCCTGTTATACGTACATGTACGTATAATATGATCCTTTGAGTGTGAGCTGTATGTAGCTATCAAGGACCATTTTATACTACGAAATGCAAGTACAAAAGTTACATTAGTCGACATGGCTCACCTACCAATTTTATAACAGGGCGCCATGTACGTACGTAAAGATTTATCCAATGACTTTATAGAGATGAAACACATGCCATGTGATGATCAGTTAAGGCTGTTTCTGTTCTACGAAATTTTTTGTAAAGTGGACATTGACTAGTGGCCCTGTCGGCAAATGTCTAATGTTCAATTTAAAACTCAAGACAAAATTTAATTTTGTTAAGTTCTTAGGAGTTCTAATTAAATTAAAATCATCAATATAAACTGCAAATTATTTAAAAAAAGAACTTGAAATGATTGATTGAGAAAAATCAAATTTTGTCTTGAATTATAGGTTGAATATTTTTAAAAATGATTATTTGTTCATCAATCTTCATATATAAATAAAATTCTTAGAATATTTTTATATTGATAAATCACATCCATTGACATCATCAATTGTTGTTCAATTATTTGACGTGAAAAAAGATTCATTTCTATCCAATTGAAGATGGAGAAAATGTTCTTGTTTCTAAAGTATCATATCTTAATGCAATTGAGGTATTAATATATTTTGCTAACGATATTCTATCCATTCATAACAGGTTTTAGGGAGGACTATAGTTCTTTGTCGATCAAAATTTTCAATCAAGTTGTTAACGCTGAAAATTATGTAAACAAAGTTCAAGCCAACTTAAGAGGATAGTAGGAACTCGATTAATTGTAAATCAAAAGATTACAAATGTTTGATACAATGACTTTGTCCTCCTTTGTAAGGAGATGTTTGAAATATGACAAAGTTAGAGGAAATTGTAATGTGAAGTTCCGTGTGTCTTCCTTCTCTTCTCTTTTTCTCTTCATAGGGAAGATTTTGCATGCACCTTTCATTCACCCATTTTGTCAACTACAGTGCCGAACTGAGAAAGTATATTCATTGTCACGTTTAGATTGGTTAAAGAGCTAGACCGTCAGGTCATTATGAGTAAATCTCATATGTGGTCACCAATAATTAATAAATTACTTAGGGAGGGAAGCTAAAGTATTTCATTGGTGTGAATAGTGGGCGTTGATGTAAGATCTGCCAGCGTCACAACCTGGTGGATGGTTTGTACAATATGTAAGAAATCTTCAATCATTATGCTCCATTTGGCCTCGATAAACTACATAACCGATCTGACCTCATATACCCGAACTCACATTAGGACGGGCTCACAGTACACGTCAAACTGTATTTTGTTGAACTCGGAGGTCGGGCGCCACAGTTATCCCCCCAGGTCAGTACTTCGCCTGGGTGATTGACTGACCTTGGCAATGTTGGACACATCTTTCTATTTTGAATTTATAACAACAATGAATGTCATAGAGGTGGGTGTGGGCGTGGGTTGGGTTAGGTTGGTTTTTGCCCCAATTCAAACACAACCCAACTCGTGTAAATGTTGGAACTCAATTCATTCCAACCCAACCCAATCAAGTTCGGTTGGGTTGGTCGATTTGCCAAATACTATGTTATGCATTCAAATATTTATGCATACAAAAATATTCCTACTAGATTCTGCTACCATGATGTAGGAATTCCATACAACATGCGGTATTCAGTAAGACATCCTACACTGTTATTATGCACCTAATTGAGTTGTCATATTCAATAAGTAATTACACTTACACCTAACACCTGGATCATCCTTTGAGCCTAATTGAGTGAAGTGATTCCAAATATAAGAAGCAAATCTATTAAATTTTTGTTTACCCAATGTTGACGGTGCACATGGAGGAAGACTAGATTGCAAATTTGTGGTATTTGAGTCTGATTGGGCTTGTGTGCCGGTGCCACTTTCTTCCCGTACATCCATATTAATCAACATATTGCACAAAAACTTATGAATACACCAAAAGCATTCCACTAAAAATGAATGGCTAGAAGCATTCCATTAAAGCAAAACATGGACATGTAGCAACAGTATGGAGGATGCAAAAAAACTTACAAACAACTCGAGCTCTTGAAGGTTAGGACAACTGCGAAGAAGACAGAGAGTAGCCAGATACAAGGTGTAATGAAATATTTGTGTTTCTCCATTGATGTTTGTGGATTTATATGTCGGAACCATCGAAACAGTCAACAAGGCCAAATATTGCAAAATCACTTTCACTTTCAAAAAACCCTAAATGGTCATATATACACGCATTAGAAACTAAAAAATGGCGAGAACCAAGGAAAAGAAAAGAGATATATGCCAAAAGAAAGGAAGAAATTACCACTCAGATCTTTGTCGGCGATTTGAGAGAAATCGACTGACGATCGAGATTTGGCTTTGAGGCGACTGGTAAGCGTGAGGGTCGAAGAGAGCATGAAGGCTGGAGAGGTGACCGGCGATTAGGCTTTTAGAGTTTTGTTTTTCAATTTAACGTCGTTTTCCCTTTTATTTTATTATTTTTTAATTTTTAGCTTACATCTCCTGATCTTTAATAAGGATCTATTCTTCATATATCTTCTTCTGATGGACTTGGCCTTTACCCGGC
>CAIGRO010121521.1:0-10231 GCA_903798355.1 Fraxinus baroniana | reverse complement strand
CAATAATCACCAACACACATTACTCCAAAAAATAAAAAAAATAAAAATAAAAATAAAATAGGGCAGAGGCAGCAGCTCTCTTTGCTGGAAAACCAACCAGCAGCGAGACCTCGCTGCTGGAATGTTTTCCTGCAGCGATCTCGCTACTGGAGCAGTCGCTGCTGGTTGGTTTTCCTGCAGCGATCTCGCTACTGGACTGCTCCAGTAGCGAAATTTCCCAGCAGCGATTTCGCTGCTGGGAGAGGGAGAGGGAGAGGGAGGGAAAGGGGCGGGGACGGGGGCGGGGAGAGAGAGAGAGAGAGAGAGAGAGAGGAGGGGAAAGAGAAGGGCGAGGGGGAGAGAGAGGGGAGGGAGGGGGAAATGGTTGAAAAATTAGGGTTAAACTATTTATATTACCTGAATTTTGAAAAATAAAGTTTAGTTCCAGATTTTTGAATTCTAAACTTTAAATCCCTGATTTTTTACAATTTCCCCAAATTAAAATTGTGCAAATTTTAAGCTCACCAAAAGAACGAAGGCAATTGAAGAATTGAGCCAGATTGTGGCCCAATGAGATTTTTTGATTGTTTTGTAATTTTTATTCTCTAGGTTGTGCCATAAGTAATTATTTATTTATCTTTTACCCTTTTTTGAACCGCGAATGAATGAATGTTTATCATGTCATGTAAATTAAATAATAACTCCACCCAATCCGGTAAAGTCATATGCATTGGTATCCTTAAATTTTTCCACTATTCTAAATTAACTAAAATTGGTAGAAAAATTATCTTAAGTAATTTTGTTCCAATGTAATTGTTTATATTTGTCGATGAATTGTTAAAGAAACCCAACGGTTCAAAAAATTAAGTGGGAGATGATTTATAGACTTGCTTAAACTCACGACCTCTTCCTTTATCCAATTACTTATAAAAATACTTATTTTTCTAGTATCAAAATTATCGATCTCTTGTAACTAGAATTGCACCTATTAAAAGTATATTTTTAAAAATGAGATGATTATCATATAGATAACATCTTACTTATTTGTATACTTTTAAAATTATTAAAAGAGTTTAATACACATATATAAAACTTTGGAGGTCACTAAAAAATTTTGACAAAATTATTCAAAAGACAAAAAATAATCAATCCATGCTTTAATTGTGGCATCTCTAAATAAAACAAGTGGTAGGGTCCCAACCTAATGGACAACCACAATGACCTTCTAAAGAGGACGTGTTAAATGTCGCAACAATTTTAGCTAGGTTGTTGATTAAAATATAGTTTTGGGGCTATATTCTGCATACATATATGCATGCATCATACAAAGATTATAATTTATTTTATTAGAGCACGAATTATTAATTTTACCATCAAATGTCGTTTTTAATTCACTATCGATTATACTTAACAAAAATCAACTTGTGGAAGAAAACTACATTGACTAGAAAAGAAATCTTATAAATGTTATCATTACAAGAAAACACAAATTCATGCTAAGTGATCTTGGCCCTTGGACCCCTACTCATGAATCCATGGAAGCATATAGAGATTAATATGAAAAGTAGTGTCATTTTGATGAATTGGTCCGTTGCTACATTTTGACTTCTATATCAATTGTGTTGCAACAAAAACATCAGAACATGGCAACATCTTTTAACATGATGGAGAATCTTGATGAAATGTTTGGACATCAAAGCCGAAAAGAAATGCAAGTTTCCATTAAGGCCATATGACTATCCACATGAAACCAAGCATATTTGTGAGAGACCATATGCTTACCATGATTGGTCACTTCAATGTTGCGTAGGTTTTAGGAGCTAACATTGATTTCGAGACTCAGAGCCGACGTGGTTCTTGAGATATTTCCTGATGTGTTTTCACAATTCAAGGTTTACTATAACCTATACAAGATGAACGTGTCTCTAACAAAATAGATGAATATGATCCAAAGTGTCGAGTGTGTTCAAAAGGCCTAAGGTTAGACGATTTGACTATGAAGGTAGTTTCTTCTCATCCTAAACCTTCTGGTGGCAAGGGAGGCAACAACAGGAAGAGGCCTAACAAAAAGAAAGATGAAAAACTTAAGGGGAAGAAGGCTAGTATTGATGGGAAAACAAAAGGAAAGTGATTCCTCTGTGGACAGAAATGTCATTGGAAGAGAAATTGCTCAAATTATCTAGCTAAAGGAAAGCAATGTAAAGGCATTGCTCTATTCATCATGCTTAGTGGTTGATTATAATAATATTTGAATTGTTTAGTTTGGAGCCACTAATCATGTTTGCGATTCTTTTCAGGGGTTCCAGGTGATCAGACAACTTAGGTGATGAAGTGTAAACTCTAAAGGGTGGCACGAGAATAAGCTAAATCTGTTGGCACCCTTACTTTAGGTTTTGAGAATCATAGACAATTGACTTCGGATGAGTGTTATTATTTTCCCAAACTTAAATGGAACTTGGTTTATATTGAACTTTTATTTCGTATTGGTTATTCGAGATTTTTTACTTGTCTACAATTATTATTAAGTTGTATAATTCTCTTATTTGTTCGATCATGTGGTCAACAGTCTATATCTCATAAATCCTATGGTTGGCTCTATACATATGCTTCATCATTTTCACCGATGATTACTCTAGATATGGATACATGTACCTAGTATCTTTCATGTTCGAAGCTTTGGAACAATTCAAGGAGTTTGTGACGAAAGTTGAAAAGTAATTAGGTAAGAATATGAGGCACTTCAGTCCAACTGAGGTTACAAATATCTTGCCCAAGAGTTTAAGATCCACTTATCGGTTTCCTAGACCCCCCTTGAATATGAAATGGGTGGAAGTGTAATTTGGACAAGATTCAGATACGGTATGGCTGGACAAAACTTCCGAACCGAATCGGATGGACCTTGATCGACCCAAACCCGAATCGAATTGAACCAAACCGAGCGATTTTTCTTAAGTTAAATATCCAAACGAATATTAAAATCGAGAACCGACGGTTAGATTCGATTCTCGATTCTAGACTAATCACCAGAGAACCAAATAAAAATCGAATATCCATAACTTTTTATGTTAAATAAGTCAAAATATTTTATTTTTTTAAATAAATTTGCTAACTAATTAATTTAGTCCAAACCCAAAATATGATTTTACTATTTCTAATTGCCAGCCAAGCCCAACTTAATAAATTGACCTAAATTTTGCCCAAATCTCATATTCTACCATAATATCGCTTCTACCATTCTATTATTGTGAACTCACTATTGTCCTCTTCCTGTGATTTTAACAATCAAATTTATAAAGAACTCAACAAAAAGATGTACAAAATATATCACGAGATTGAACTACGTCATTTTTTAAGAGTTAAAATTGAACATATCATAGTCGAATTAATGTAGCGTTGTTGTAATATAAAAAAATAATTATTGTACAGAATTAGGGAATTGAATAGAACCAAACCGAACTGAGCTGAATGATACCGAACCCGAATGATTCTATAATTAAATTTGGACCCGACAGTTCCATTTACTATTAAATTTGTTATTATTATTATTATTTATTTATTTTTATTTTTATTTTTTTTGAGATCATTATGCACTGATTATGTAACAAGTGAAAGGAAAATTTTATTGTAGAAAAAGAATGAAAAAACATTCCTATATAGTTTAGGGCTGCACATTTTTCACACACCTTCTATGCATGAAAATTGTTCTGAAAAATAAGAAAAATCAAAATTGCACGTTGAAGCAATTCACTGATAGAAGTTGCATCTCAACATGAAAATAAGGGGTTCTTATTTCGACTTGTGGAGAAATCCAAATTCAATTGTGAGAGTAGTGTAAGATCAAGGTTACGTCGCAAAAAGATCAAAAGGACTCGTAGGAGAGAAGTTTTAGTTGCTTTTGATGCGTGTTATGTTTTGATTTTGGTTTTGGTTTTGGTTTTGGTTTTGGTTTTGGTTTTGCAATTATGTTCCTTAGTTGTATTTAAAAAAATATTTTAATATCTAAAATTTGAAAAGATTATATCATTTTTCTATAGTGAATTATTTTTGCACGTGGAATGGAGCCATGGATGCTTTTCTTGGGAGTTTATTACCACATTATATCATGTATTTACTATTTTGAATTTATTGTATCGATATTTCATTATTGTTGCTAGTTCATTGATAGTTTGGATAGTTTGTTCGACAGTTAGAAACATTCTGTTGAACTTCGAGATGACAATAAATTCTAATTAGTTAATTAATTTATACATGCTGGTAAAAAATTCAAGAATTCGAACTTTCATCGGGATTCGATTCTAGGAATGGAATGTGCAACGTTTAAACCCCAGCTCTGGATGGTACGAACTATGCTTGGTGGAAGATTAGAATGGGGGTGTATATCCTGTCTCTAGATGAGAAAGTTTGGCATTCTATAGTTTCTAACTATATTAAAAGAGTCAAAACATTGGCTGACGGGTGTCGCCATATCCCGTCGTCGTAATTTATTTATTTTTATTCCATAAACCACTCCGTCTTTCTCCACTTTCCCACTCAATCATTCAGGCTTCTCCATTTTCCCACTCAATCAACCACAACTCTTTATGTTGTATTCCCAATTCCCAACTTCACGTGTAACATGATTCTTCTTCTTCTTCTTGATTTTTATTTTTTTTTTATTTTTTATTTTTTATTTTTTATTTTTTTTGGTCTTCTCTTTATATATCCTACTTTAATTTTGTAAACCAACCTAAGATTTTGTTGTCTACATTGAGATTGAGAGATTGAGAAAGAGATTGCTCAAATTGAAATAAGTTATTTTTGTAGCTAATGTCTATTTTTTTTTCGATTTTTTTTTTCACCGACTGCCTCGGTTGCGGCAGTCGGTGCCTCCATCCGCAATGGAGGCACGAACCACTCATTTAAGGCAATGTGTTTGAACATTTTAACCAATCAGAATTTGGTTGCTTTGGGAATTTATTTGTGTGTTGCTTTATATCATTGCAGTTCTTTGTATAACTTTATTATCATATGGCGCCTTACTACGAACATGATCTGACTGTTTAATGCTGCCAAGTGTTAGTGTAAAATATTTAAGTTTCTTGACTGCGTAATCATGATTTTATCCTCAGTCTTGGAAAGGTTAAATTTCACGAAGGTGGTTGTTGACTATATAAAATTTTTCACACCTAGCGTTGTGATTGTTTCAAATATATACTGGAATGTACTTTCTGAAATGTTGTCTATTTGATTTCAAATGTTTTTCATCATGCTCTATTTTTTTGTAGATTGCTCTGAGTGATATTTGCTCAGTCAACAAACCTGTGGAATCTTAGTCTTGGAATTAATTGTTTAATCCGTAAGATCTTAACTTTGTGGTGGAAGTAGAAGCTGAAGGTGTTCTGAGAGACAGTGAAGCTGGATAAATGACGAAGGTGTCTGTATTGTGGCACTGTTTCTTGTTTTTCTGTACATGTTTTGTGGCTCAAAGGATGCAGGCAAGTCTGCATTAGTGTATGGCAGCCGGTCTTTGAGAAAACTAGGGTCATCCTATTTGAGCGGTGATGAAAATTCTGATACTGGTGGTAAGCAGGACGAATGTTCAATGAAGTTTGGGCTGGATGATGGAGAGGATGTCATCTACCCTAAGAACTTCCCTGTAAACCATTTTACTATTAATCGCGTTGAGCACAAATTAACTTTCCAGTTCTGCCCGCTTGCCCACACGCAAATGGCTGCATAAGGAAGAAAATGAAGGCCAGTTCTAGCGTTTTGTTGTTGTTCTTGTTTGATTTACTTTAATAACTATTCTCTCTCATTAATTTGAAGGTTTGTGATGACCGCCATTCGGAGATAATGCCCTGTCTTGACAGACATCTTATATATCAAATGAGATTGAAATTGGATCTAAATTTGATGGAGCACTATGAAAGACACTGCCCTTTACCTGAAAGACGGTACAATTGCTTAATTCCTCCTCCTCCAGGATACAAGGTGAGGCCTTGCTGAGGCAATAGGTAGCACAAATTTGTTGAAGTATTTGTTGTGCGTATGTTGCATTTGGAGACTTTGCATATAATCCTGTTCAGTGGGGAGTCAGGGGACCCAAATGTTTAAGAGTTAACCAATGCACTTCAAACGCTCTAGCACACGTACTTGCTACACCGCTATCAGATTTTACCATTTTTGAATTTTATTTTTCTTTTCTGCCCAAACAAATAGAGGTTAAAGATACTAATATTGAGGAATAAATCTAGAGAAATGACTAGCCCAAGAAATCCCACAACCTCAATTTCATCTTTCTTGGGATCACCAATGTTTTTATTTTAACAAAGAATTTGTCCGATGCACAATCAGTAGCAATTAGTCCAACCTCAATTCTTGAAACATAAAACTCATCAAATTCTGCTAACCATCTTGGCTATGATAAAAATTTGTCAAAATCCTCAATCCCATCTCCTAATTCTTGTAATAAACAAGACAAAAGTCATTGGACTTGCCTCGGTTGATTCAATGAATGATGAGAAAAATGATGGGGATTTTTCAATGCCAATTAGTAGAATGGTCCTTTTTATTCAAATTTCAAACCTTGTCCTCATCGATTTCTCCGGTCAAACAATTGCCTAAATCTCCAGAGGATTTTGGAATTAAGATTATGGACTCTCAATTGATGAGTCCTTTTTCTAGGCAGCTTTCTTTGAAGGAAATGGAGTTTTTTGAGGACTATACTTGTATGATTACTCATGGACCACCTCAATCTCTTCAGTCAATGTAGCTTTACTCTCTCAACAACTAGATCCACTTTAAATTTTTTCCCCACATCTTGTATACAAGACTCATCCATAAAAAGATGATAAATTTCATTTGAATACATGTCAATAGATTATATCTATTTAGCAGACACACACAAAACATTTGCAATAATAAATTTCAACAACACTCAGATAAAATTGGTATTGTTACTATGTTAGCTTTCTTTGTACAAAACTGTATGACTAAATTTCATTCCCCTTTTAGAAAAATCTAAGCCCCCGTTTGGTGTACATTATTTTCAAAAGAATGTATTTTTTTTGTTGATATGATGGGAAGTATGTGGTTGAAAAAGAAGGAAAAGTTATTGATGTGATAGAAAATATTATTTTATTGGAGAATGTTTAGTTAAAAATGAGTAGAAAAATGATAATAAAAAAAGATATGGCCCAAACAGGGGCTAAACCATTAAACATTCTAAAATATAATCATTTCAATTTTGTAGATAATAATCACTAACGTGCAATGCACGTTTTCTCACTAGTATGGGTATAAGACACCTACTTTTGTAGAAAATAATGAAGACGGGGAGAAAAATCAAAATTGGTGGGTCACATCTATTTTAATGTCTAGTGGAACTCTAAAGCTTTAAATGTAATGTTTTTTTATTTGTGAAATCTAATCAATGCCACTTTATTTTCATGTGCCAGGTAGTAAAGTAGGCCTAGGATATAGTCAGGACCACTCGTGGAGGAACCTCAATTGTCAAATCATCAAAGCTCCAGATGATTGCAATCAAATTTGAGAATTCGAGGATGAAAGATGACAAATCTTTCAAGGACTTTTGTGCTCGGCTATGCCATATTTCAAACCCATGTTTCATGCTCTAACAAAAAGTACTCTAAAGACAAAGTTTGTAAGGAAAATCTTGAGGTCACTTCATAGAAGGTTTCGTTGAAAAGTGACCACCATTGAAGAAAGCAATAACATAAGATTCATCAAAGTTAAAGTTAAAGAACTGGTAAGATCATTGATGACATATGAATTGATCTCAACTCAAAGAAGGAGAAAACATCGGTATTGGTTTTCAGATTAAGGAAATAGCCAATGTCGATAGAGAAAGTAATGCTAAGGAGAGTATTGAAATGCTTTCTCGACAATTGAAAAATTTCTTAAAAGCCCTTGTTTGACTCTCTTTATTTAAAAACTCTTTATTTGTTGTACTCATTTTCAATTACACATTCTTACAATAAAATATTTTGTACGTAAATTAAAAATATTTCGTACTTTTTAACCATCCATTCTCCAAAAAATTACTATTCAAAATATCATTTTTCCTCAATTTCTCTTTATAATAGCCATCAACTAGGGGCTTAAGTCTCAAACTTTTCAGAAGAAGAAACTCCCAATAATTACCATCAAACAAGTTCTATCAAATCCACTCAAAAGGTTAGAGAATCGAATTCAGTACCACACTTGTGAATTATACGATCACATAACTGTGGAATGTGAAAACAATGGGAAGAAAGGATTTTGAAAAAAAAAAAGACCAAGAATGTTCGACTGAGGAAAATTCAATGAATGAAGAAGAGACTGAAAATGATTTATATACTTTCGCTGCTTACCACTTTACCTTCATTGCCTCGCCATTAACATATCATGTAACTTAAGAGGCACAAGTGATAATAGAAATAGGCATTACTGAATGAAGTTCATGTCCATAAAGGATGAATAATCACTGATAAGTCATTTTATGAGCATAATCGGGCTTTATTGTTATTTATTTATATGTAAATTGAGTGAATATTTACTTAATTTGTAGAAATTGTGTTAATTGTAGGAAAATCCCAACTTGAATATAATTTATGTGAAAAGAAGTTATTTAGAGCTTAATTGGAATTGATTTGAAGCAATTGAAGCTTAATCGGATTCCAAGATATCAATTGGAAGTATTAATTGAGCATTCGGTGAAAATTATAAGTTTTGGGAGTTAAATTCGACAATTGAAAAGTTTGGAGACTAAATTGCAAACTTTTGGAGTTTGTCTCGGGTTGACTATAATGATTTTAGAATGAAAAGAACTTAATTGCAAATATTAGAAGATAAAGTACTAAAATCACATTAGGAAAGAAGTTCAATTGAAAAGGGCATTTGTTTCCTTCTTCTTAAACTCTTTGATAGAAATCAATTTGAGCAAAAATTTTGATTAAATCTTGTTCTATCAAATACATACCTTAGTCTAACAATTAAAGGGGGCTTGTAAATTTTATTAGACGCGTGTATTTAAGACGAGTTTAGGAAATTTATTGTACACATAAGCCCAAAGGGAGGAAAAAAAATCAAGAAATCGATTAAGAAGTTAGGGCTTCAAGATTTCAACAAGAAGGCAAAATCTTAGTGCAAGATCTTCATCATTTTTCCATTTTTCCTTAAAACCCGATGATGTTTTTTAATTCCTTCTTGTTTTTTTCTTCTCTCACGATGTTTAATTAATTATTTAGTTAGAATAAATTATTGTAACCTAGTTTTGAACCTCAATTTTAATTTAAAAAGTTTTAAATATCTAATTGATTTTGTGAATTGTTTTCATTTCTATTCTTAATACTTAAATTAATTGGCCACAAATTCATTGATTTTGTGAGCGATAATTACGTTGAGATGAGGAATATTTGCTTAGACCACGTAGTAAAATTCAAGAACTAGTATAAAAGTGTAGAGATACCTTTCTAATTAATGTGGTCGTTACATTGATTCTTAGAGATTTAAGGCATTTAACTAAGATGTATTTGAATTCACGTAAAGATATGAAATTGACTTAATTAAACAAATCAATTTAAACTAGAGAAATATAAACTGAATATGTTAGAAGAATTCGGCAAAGTAAACATAATCAATTGCATAAAAAACTTGTGATTGAGATTAAGAGTATAGCTATGGTGAACTCATGAATCCTAATACACGAATCGTCATTAAAAAAATCATCTTTTATTATTTTAGTATATTTAAAATAAAAAGTCACAAAAAGAAAATAAAACCTTGTATTTGTTTTCAATCGAATTGAATTTAGGAATTATTAAACCAACGATTAAATAGTAGTCATTGTAAGAACGATTATTGGGACACTTAAGTCCTCTTTATTACTTGTTATGATCGATACAATTGCGAGTTATAAAATTGACAACAAGTTTTTGGTGTCGTTATCGAGACCTATTTTTATTTAGTATTGGTTTAAATTATTTTTTTGTTTTTGTTTGAATTTTTCTTTTTCTTTTTTAGGAGATCTACTTGTTTTCTGTGTTTCATTGAGAATGGATGAAAAGAAGTAAAAGAGCAGCAAAAATATACTGTTGGTATTAAACAGTCCCAAAAATAGCCAAAATAACAAGAACAAACAGAACACAGCAATTTTTCACCCGTAGGCCCGGATGTTCACCATAGAAATAGCTAGTCACCCGTTGAGCATATACCGAAGTGGTTATCGCTCTAATCCACTAGAAGTCGAACAAAGTTTATCAAGTACAGATCA
>CAIGRO010121501.1:0-11968 GCA_903798355.1 Fraxinus baroniana | reverse complement strand
GAATAGAAATCGACTCAATTTCATTTATAATTAAATCCAAATAAGTGCCAAATAAGTGTGTTTTTACACACTTATCACACCAAAATCATCTTCTTCTTCCAATCAATGCTTCAAAACTTGACTTTCTCGATTTTTTCTTCCTTGAATTGCACTCTTTAATCTCTAGTTGTATTCTCTTTCTCTAAGCGTGTGGAACCCTTCAAAAATGACAATAATTCCTCTTTATACTCCCATCCACATTTGTATGAATGTAGGGTTTCTTATGGGCTCAAAATTGGGCCCAAAAAACAGAACTCTTTTGTCCTCAAGCGGCGCGGGGTGTGGCGCCGCAGCGCCGTGTCAGTATGTGTGATGGCGCAGCGGCGCTACACTTCTGTTTCCGTCACGTTTCTATGGCGCCCACCTTAGCCACTCGACGTTTGTGGTACCGAGGCGCCACTCTTGCTTCCTATGATGACGTGGTTTTACTCTTTTACCCATTTCATTCCTCTTTTCTTCTCTTCGATCCATGCTAATAGCGTTGTTTTCTCCTTTCTCTCCATGATTTGCATCATCTCACCATTCCTACAAACAACACTAAAGACATATTAAAAACGTTCAAAACTCATAAGATCTAGATTATAGTCAAGTTAAAAATGGAATAAAACTTGTGAGTAAAACACACTCATCAAAAATCTTGTGCATTATAGTGCCCTTCCCTTTCCAGTTTAGTGTTGCATTCCAAAGATCAAAAGATGCACTTACAATCTATAGAACATTGTATTTTTACTTGAATTGGTTGCTTGTGATGAAAAGATTCGTTCACTTCAATTATATCCGAGTTAATTATCCGTGGTGATTGTATACAGGTTTTGCCAGTGATGGTAATGGGAGCCTTCATTCCTGGTTTGAAACGAAAATATCCACCTCGTGAATACATATCTGCTGTGCTTTTGGTGGTGGGTTTGATCCTTTTCACCTTAGCAGATGCTCATACTTCGCCGAATTTCAGCATGATTGGTGTACTGATGGTATCTGGCGCGTTGATTATGGATGCCTTTTTGGGGAACTTGCAAGAAGCTATCTTTACCATGAATCCTGCAACAACGCAGGTGATGCATGTGATTTGATTCTTGGTGTGCAAGAAGCTAAGTCACAAGGAATTTATGATTAGAAATTCTTCCGTTGTCACATTTGTTCAATCTTTTGACAGACGGAAATGCTTTTTTGCTCTACCCTTGTCGGCATGCCTTTCTTGATCCCACCAATGCTTTTCACAGGAGAACTATTTAAGGCATGGAGTTCATGCTCTCAGGTAAATTCCAAAATTCATCCTTTTTAAATTGTAATCTAGCACTAAGGATACTAAGTTATACTCTCTTGCTTATGCAGCATCCTTATGTTTATGGAGTTCTGGTATTTGAAGCCATGGCAACCTTTATAGGACAAGTATCTGTTCTTTCCCTAATTGCCCTATTTGGTGCTGCCACGACCGCAATGGTATGTTCCGGGCCCACAATTCACTAATTTCTGCCTCATAAATTAGAGAGGCCACGACATAAATTTAATTTAGAATGTTATGTTTATTATCGTTTCTTGGATGACATTCTCTCTAGTTAAACGATATTGGTATCAGTCCTGTATCTTCCTTGAAAATTTTACATTTTATGCTTGATGATTTCAATTGGACTTTACCATATGCCCTTGCCTATCACAACAATGTTGAGGCATGTTTGGAAAAGTGGACTTGACAACAGATAATATTTTTCTGGCCACTTATGTCCAATATTGCATACCAAATATGTCATGAATGTCGGACATCCCGGTTAAATTCGAATTTTCTCTTGTTTTACATCAAACTTTATAAACAGGTGACGACAGCTAGGAAAGCAGTTACTCTATTGCTGTCGTATCTGATCTTCACAAAGCCGTTAACTGAACAACATGGGAGTGGACTACTGTTGATATCTATGGGGATCATATTGAAGATGTTGCCAGATAATAAGTCCCCCAAGAAGAGATCGACTACTCCAGCTCCTCCTCCTCCCATGGTTGAAAAGGAAGCTCAGAGTGAAGACAACAGGTTTCAAATTGGAAGTGAAGAAGCAGAGGAAAAAAGGCCGTTGGTCTGATAGTTAGAAGCTTAACTTGTAATTTACTTTTCATTATGGCCATCGAAGTAATAGGACTATCCCCCCCCCGCGTGTATAAGAAAACAAGAAATTGTACATGCCCTTTTAGGGTCTTAAGAAATTGTACATGGATGTTGCCGATTGTATAATTATCATACTTATCAACACATTTTTAACTTGGATAATGTTATTTAGTATCAATGGTATTAGAACGTCAGTCTATGTGGCTGCACTTTATAGGTTGAATGAATTAAGTAAGTTATTTGCCTTTGAATTTAAATAAATATATTATTTAATGTCGTAACATCAGTAGTGATGAATAACATTACTCTTTTTAACTTATATGACGGGCCTTAACTTTTGAACTTAAGCTATATCATACATTTTTATTTTTACTTTTTGAATTTTTTTTTATTTACATTTACATCTAATAATGACATGTTGGTTGAACCAATAACTCATGAATTGAACCGTGGACTTGGTTTCGTTGTATTGTCAACAAAATTTATTTGCTAATGAAAGAAAATGTGTGGCATAATTAATTCAAGATACTTGTACGGGTTTATTTATGTATATTAATCTAAGAGTAATGTTATTTATCACCATGTTGATGTGACAACTCATTATTCTTCACATTTTTCTCTCCCTTATCTCCCTCTCTCATAAAAATTGGATTGTCTATTCCCATTATTTGACATAAGGGCTTTGCTACAAGTATAGGGATTTTAAATCCATGTACTGCCCGACCACCGCACCCATGTGAGATAAAATTCAAAATCTTGTTTAAATTCTGTGAATTTGGTTCTGTACTTGGAGGGTTTTTGTTGACATAAACTGTCACATCATCGATATTTCATTATCATAATCATAAATAATATTATTCTTAATCTAAATAGATCATATTTGGGTGTATTTATGCAAATTAGTACCCCTAAAATGTTTATAATAGAACCGGGCATAAAATAAAATCTTTCCAATAATTACTTCCTGATTTCTCATATTTTCTTTAATTGAACGATGTATTTGTGAATCAATCACAATTACAATAATGCATTAAACGTATCATTAAATTACTAAGGTGTTAAATCCATTAGTATCAAAGAATGCTTAAAAGCCGCTCATTTGAGAGTCGCTACAATAATTTTATGTTTTCCCTATAAAATATTTTTGTAGGGAAAAGTTCTTATTTGTGGGAAAAAAAACTTTCGCAAACGGAAAAAAAATTTGTAGTCAAATTTGTGGAGCACACATCGAGAGAAAAAGTAAAAGATGACAAAATTTTAAAATTTGTGGGCTAATGTTTTTCCTTACGATCCCTTCGGAGACTAATACAATACGTCGCGTAAGTTTTTCACCGATAAAATCATTCGTCTGCTGAAGTAATTACTTTTGGTCCAAGAAACAATTTTACTTTTCTCTACAAATTATGTTGTGAGCTAAAACTTGATTTTCCCTACAAATAAATTTTTTGGTGGAAAGAATTCGTATGGAGAAATTAAATTGTTTTCATATATTTTATTTGTTATTTACGTTGTATTGATTTTTTAACCTTATTAAAAATAATATAAAAATGCAAAGAGACCATAAATTAATTAAGACATTTAGTGTCAATCAATGTAATATTGAATCCAAACATTGCTTCAAAACAAAAATAAAAACCATTCACTAGTTATATATTTAGTCACAAGCATGACTTCTCAATTACTACCATTATGCTTGTATGTACATATATATACTCAAATTCAAGTCACGTCGGTCGATTCGATACAACCTCATTTATATCTCTATATATACTCTATTTATTATTTAGATATTCAATGATATTGATATGCATAGATACACGTCATTTATTTACGATGTTACATTAATATATTGTGCCGTGCACTTGCTTTTATTAGCGTATTATTTTTTTTGCAACTTTCATTCCAAAAATATTTGGTACTTGCATGCTATTGAGAGCAATTCTTAGAGGTGTGTCTAAAAAAAAATCTCAGATTTTAAAATATCTTCTTAACATTTGTCATTAATTTTCAAGAATGGATTCCATGGAAGTTATCTCAGATGGAAAACATAGTCAATCTATGGGAAACAAAGAAATATGCATTCTTATTGTGGATGATGATCATACATGCTGTGCTATTGTGGCTAAAATGATCCAATCTCACACTACTTACAAAGGTATGTCTTCTGTTCATTAATTCGATCAAAGTCATGTGACATTTTACGAGCACGAACTTAATGTTACACCATGTTTTCTTAGTATTGCATACCGGAGTTGCTTTTGAGGTTTTAAAGACGATAGAGAAGAGAAAGGACAGATTCAAACTTGTTTTAACGAACGTTCACAGGTCAGAATCACGTGGACGTGAGATTATCCGATGTATAAACGAGCAATTCAATCTTCCCACAATTTGTAAGTACAACATTCTGAATGTTGTCTACTTCCTATTACTTGGAAAATGTCTAACGCGCACAATTTCAATTTTGTTATGGTAATGTATCCAGCCAATATGAAGATAGCGTCTAAAGGTCAAGAACATATCGTTAAAGGAAATGTTGTGAATTCGTTTAAACGGGGTAAATTGAATCACCTTTGGCAATGTGCATTTGAGAAAGTGAAGGAGAAAAAGGCGGTAACTAATAATCTACGAGCGAATTCTCAAGAGAAATCCATGTCGTCTCAAGAGAGATCCATATCGGTTCAACAGACTAATTCACCATCAATTAGTAAATCGTTACGAGTTCAAGAAAGAGAAGACGATAGAAATACGAACGAACGAACTCGATGTGGAAAAGATGATTATTCCACAAAGAAGAAACCAAGGATGGTGTGGACCACAGAATTGCATGCTAAATTTATGAAAGCCCTCGATAAATTAGGCGAAAGTAAGATTTTAACTTTTTTCTCTTCTTCGAGTTTTCTTGTTCTTTCCATATTAACAATTCATCCCTACAATTTGACGTTTTCTTGTTTCTTTCTCAGAAGCAGTACCAACGAAAATAGTTGAACTTATGGACCATCCAGGGTTAACTAGAGAAAATGTTGCTAGTCATTTGCAGGTTTGTTCTTCATCTCATTTAACTGATTGCATGGAATATCTATTATAGATAAAAACTGTAAGTTTAAATTTGGAATGAGGTTCATGTTAATAAAAACATTGATGATAACTAAATCTTTTTACAGAAACATCGTGATAGCAGAAAACAAGATATACACGACACAAGTTCTATGCCTCTGGGTTCGATTTTAAGACTCAACCCCTTGCGAAGGAATCCTTTTTTCGCCGAACAGGGTTACACAATATCTTGCCAACAAGGTCCTTCACTGTTGAACCCGAGTCAATCGCAGTTATTTTCAGCAAACAATCAGATGGACACTCCATACCTAAATGTACAAGAGATACCTCTTCCAGGTCTTGGAAGTTTGGGGTTCAGAAATCAAAATAGCTTAAAACATTCGAAACAGATGTACATTCCCAGACAACAAGACATCATACTATTCAATCAAACTAAGAATATTTACGCCTTTGCTGGATTGAGATTGGCAAACAATGGAAAGTCAATCGAGTTTGGCCCTCATAAAGTATTCCATTCAGGAACTGTTGAGAGTGACTTTAATGTCCTAGAGCCAGAATCATCAATGAATCAGGACATGATACTAAATCAGTACCCTTCACCGATGATCGACTCCAATTCCCAGCAGCCTTCTCAGATGACAACATTCTCGAGTCATATCCAACTGAACACCACTCCAGATCAAAACCCATCAGCATTGTTCGATTGCATTTCCCAAGAGTCGTCTCTCTTAGAAAATTCTCCAAATGACATTCAACAACAAGATATGGAACCAATTTCAAGACCTACAAATGAAAATCCAGTAGTACAATACTCATCTCAATTGCCAAGTCCAGCAAATAAATATGATGTCCAATGTATTTCAACACCCCGAAATAGCATCTTGCAGCAGCAACCTCCTATGAAATTCTTAGAAAATTTCCAGAATGAAAGTGCTGATCAGTGCCCTTCAGCACTTCTCTTTGATCCAGAAGTGGATTGGAATGAAGTATGGACTCCACAATTACCACAAACGCCGCAACAAATGAATGATTTTGTTAATAAAGGGAAGATGGACAATGCATTACTTCAAGTTAATTTGGACAACTTGGATTTTGGGCAACTTTTTGAAAATGATGAACGAGTGACGTAAATAAAAGTAAACCACTTCCACCCCCCAAGTTTTGACAATACTTTAGCATGATGTATAGGCGTAGAGTTCATAGTTGCCTAAGGAATAACATTAGTTTATAATTGTCAATGAATTTTTTTCTTCTGACTCATTGTCACCTGTAATTTCAGTTTAACGTACAGAGAGTATGAAAATTTAATACACATTCGTTATTCCTTTCCTTATCTTGTGGTATACTTGAATGAAGTCATTGTCGTCTAATTTAGAGAGGGAGGTAATTCTGATTCGTTTTCTGCTAGGAAAACCCTTTTTTTTTTTCCTGCTAGAGACCAGATCTTGAAACCATAAAATTATATACTGATGGCTATAAGAGATCATCCAACCTAGCTGCTGAAGGAAGAGTGTTAAGAGACAAGGGACATGTTCTATCAGCATTCCATGATATCAATGGATGACGCTCAGTATTTGAAGGTAAAATCAGGGACTTAGAATCTGCAACTAACAAGGAGATGGCAAGATGGCAAAGTAAGTGCAAAAAAGACTCCTCTTGGTGTCCATTCAGTTCATGCACAATATTGAACTAACCTTTCGGCACAAAGATTGCAGGTAATCTTTTCACATACTTGGATGGAGGGAAATGCTGTCGCTGATTTGCTAGAAGATGAGGGATATACAAAGAGAGAGAATTGCTATGGCTGATTTGCTACCAGAGACAGGATATACAAAGCAAAGAGAGAAGAGTCAAGATATCTAGCATCGCAAACTCAGTCACAGGAGAAACTATAAGCATGTTACAACTAGATAAATGGAATATCTCGCGCTAAAGAGTAAAGTAGGCATCCATTTTTGTTTTGTAAAAAATGCATTCTTTAATTTCATTTGTATTTTTGTTCAGATATAGAGCGATAACAATGTTTTCTATCAATATATTAAGGTAGGAAATAATGTCAAATCATCTCAAATTTAGGTGAGGCTGCTTAAAAAAGCTCGTGTTTTGAGTGAATTTTGTCGAGAGAAAAAGTTAATGTAGAAATTGAGTATTGAGTTCTTTGTCAAAATTAGAAGGAATTTTTTTGAAATTAAAAATTGATAAAAATAAAAGAATAGGGAAAGAAAGAAGAAGTAACCACTTCGGTTTCAACTGGCTGAAAACCATCTCTTCAACAAACTGCAATGCCTTGTCTCTTACAATCTCTTCCGACAACCTTTTCCTTTCCCTATCCCGAAACTTCACAACCCCCACTTACGCCGAATACCCGCTTCACGGCCTCCGCTTTCGCCACGAGAACCGCCACCAGCCGCAGCAAAATCTTCAAAACATTCCGACGCATACTAGCGAGTAAAACGTCAAATACCAAATTCAAAAGACACGAAGATGATTACCACTCCACACTAGAAGCCCTTAACTCCAAGGGCCGCTTCCCGCGAAAATCCCTCGGCCAGGTGAAGATATTTTCTCTGAATTGTTTTTTTTTTTTTCAAATGGGTTCTTACTAATATTATAGTTCTCATTAAAATGAGTTTTTAAAATTTATTTTTTTGGTTGTTTAGCATTATATGTTGAACGCCTCGATAAATGAAGAGCTAACAATGGCCGCCAATGTTAAAGAAGGGGATGTAGTGCTTGAAATTGGGCCAGGAACTGGCTCTTTGACTAATGCACTTGTGAATGCTGGTGCAACTGTTCTTGCAATTGAAAAGGTCTGATTTTGAGTTCTTTAACGTATTCTTTAACTTCAATTTGGTGTCAATTTGAAAAGGGTGCTTGTGATCCATTGAGTATTTAAAAAGAAATGAAGATTGTAAAAGTTATAGTGTCATATTTGAGTCTTTGTAACCAAAGCAACTCGAGAACTCAGTTGGACATATTTATTTAGGTGTGAATTAAATGAATCGTACCATATTAGAAATCAATATGTTCACCCACGGCTATTTGCAAGAAGCATCCAAATTGTTGAAATGGCAATGCTTTTGTTTCTTTATTGGATTATTGAGAATTTTCTTTCATTTACGATTCTCTCTCTTATAACTTGATTTATAATTTTGGTGTTTGATTTTTAGGATCCGTACATGGCATCAATTGTGCGAGAAAGGTTTGCTGGATTAGACAGGGTGGAGGTAAAATTATTGTTTGTAAAGTATATTTCTTCTCTCTCTCTGAGAGTGTGTCTTATTTTTTCGAAGTTTTTGCATGGGATATAAACTTAATCATCCATATGAGGCATAACCTGATAAGAATTTGAACATTTATCTTGAAGGGAAGAAATATTGCAAATGCTCTTTGAATATAAAGAAGAAATATGCACGTGTGATTTTTTGTGTCTGTGCGAGGGTACTTTTTAATCTTTCATTATTAGATTAGTAATGTTTGATTATGTTGTTTGTGAATCTGTTGATGGTATTTGCTTGTAAGGGGGAGTAGTAGTCCCTAGGTTAATATTTTCATTAGTTCCTTTACTGTAATACTCGGAGGTTAAGCCATGTGTCCTCACTCTTTGTACCTCATTTTGCTTATAAATCTACTGGGTAAGGGATGGTGCCAATCCCCACCCCCATTCAATAGTTGGTTAAGATCCTAAAACTCCTACCTAAATATAGATGGATTTTCAATAAAAAATAAATAATACGTTGTATCTTCACGAGATCAAATAAACTTTTCCAGTCACAAATAACAAATTCATAAAAGTGCTACCTCTGATTGTAGTTTTATATGTGCCACTTTCCCTTTGCTATTCAGAGAAAAAAAATAAAAAAAAATTCAAAGTCCATGCTCTATCGTGGATAAATATCTGCTTGGGGAGTATGAACAATACCTGCGCCTTGATGTACAAAATTTCTCCATAAATCATTTTTATCTCGGGCAGAAGTATAATTCCAAATATGTTATTTGTTAGAGGAATTCCTCGTTTATAAATGTTCCATCCAACACCCCCTCCTATTTGCATGTCAACGTTGATCCCAGTAGTTGGTGTTTGTTTTTTATAAATTCAACACACGAGGGCGCGTGTTGGAGATAATTGTATTAACAACCTGTTATTCAGGTTCAGTGCTTCTACTTGGAAAATTAAAGTGGTGTGATTTTCTCAATTCTACATTGTAGGTTCTGGAAGGGGATTTTATAAGAAGTCATATACGCTCTTATATGTCCTCAATGTTGGCAAGTAAAATCCCTCCAGATGAAAATACACCCTATGCAAAGGTGAGTTATGAATGTCCACTTGTATGTTAGTCATTTATCGAGTTAAGTTTGATATTATACAATAGTCAAAGTTGGGAGAATAGGAGGTGGGTATAGACCTTCTTCACAATCACACATTTAAATTCTGCCACAATTTTACTAAGCATTAACTCCTTTATACTTGTATGGGAAAAATGACTCTTAAAATTGATAACTATAGGAAGAATAGGGTTGTGCTACTCCACCATCTGTATTCAATTAAAGGCTCTGGCAAAATTAGCATTTTAAAAGTTTCTATGTAATTTAGGTCAGGAAAAATATTATTTTAGCCATTCATGGACATTGAAGAAAATTGGTATTTTTATATTAATTACTGGTTTGCAATGTTTCAACATCCTTTGCAACCTATTGTACCTTCTGAACACTCATTTTGATAGAGCATGAAGACACTAAGTTCTGATTATACCAAATTCAAATATTTTTGGTTGAAGATTTAAATAACTATTGGTTGCAATGATGCCACTTGTTGTATGGTTGTGATTCCTGATTCTCTTGTTATTTTCTGTTGAAGTATGCTAATTTCTGTGATGCATTTCCTAAATTAAAGTCCAATTACAAATACTTAAAAAACATTGTATATGTGCTTCCTATCCAAATAGCATGAAATCTGTTCTTTCTTCTGAAAATTTGCTTAGTGTTTTCCATAATAGAAATCCTGGATGATATATTGTATATTTCTTGCAGGTTGTCTCCAATTTACCTTTCAACATAAGTACCGATGTTATAAAACTACTACTTCCCATGGGTGATATTTTCTCGGAAATTGTTCTTTTGCTTCAGGTTTGCAATCTCTAGTTAATAGTTTATAGCAGTAGGATTCCAATAACTAGAGATATAGTGCAATGAAAATAATAAGAACTCTATGCTGTGTTATGGACATCCAAACAAATCGATTAATTGCCAGGGATATCACATGGAAGTCACTCAAAAGGGAGGGCAGGGGTGACTATGGTGGCTTATGTGTCCCAAGTGTGTAATTTACAAAGAAATGGCGACTTATTTATTTTTAACTGGTGCTAGTTTCATATTTAAGGTCGTTTTGTTTTCAAATAATGATACAGAAAGGATTAGCTTCTTGATGGATCCGGAATATATTTTAGGTGGTGATGGGTATGGGGTTTGAGTTATAAATCCATTGAACTGTCCTTTACCTATTAAAAAGAATATAAGGGGAAAAAAGATTGATGGATCCTTAGTTGATTGTATAAGAACCTATGTCCCATTACTTGTAATTTTCTTATCATCTCATGCAGCGATCTTCTCTTTTCAGCGGCTAATTTACCTTCAAATAAGTGCACTTACCATATTCATCCAGCTCTTGACAGGCATGATGATAACTTATCTTTATACTGATTCAATATTTTTCAGGACGAAGCAGCCTTGCGCTTTGTGGATTCTTCATCAAAATCATCCGAGTATCGACCTATTAATATCTTCATCAACTTCTATTCAGGTGATACAGATGTACGCTCAGCTTAAAAAGAAGTATTTTAGAGATATATCATTCAAATCTTAATCACATCATAACTCAGTTTGGGAAAAAATTTGAGTCACCAAAATATAATTTGTGAAAATGGTAATGATACTGAATCGTGAAGGGTTGGCGATGAATATAAGTTTTTTCTCGGCCAATTGACCAAGAGGCACCGACCATCTCAATTATGTAGAGAGAATTGATTAAATGATATGTTGATAGTGGGGCCCATACGAAAGAAACAAACTCTTCTTGATGCTAACAATTTTCGTATCTAATAATTGTTTCTTGGAGGCTTGGCCCCAAGATCCTTGTGCATATCTTCAAGAGAAGATGGAAATGCCCAGCAAGGAAAAATATGGAACCAAGAAAAAGAAACAGTTTCTGTAAACTGAGAGTTAAACGGAGGTAATGAACTGCAAACCCAGCTGCCAGCCTAGAGTCGTATGCTCAGGGCAATCTCTGTTTTTCTCATTGCCAATTCTTCTCTGTTTCCCATCCCTGTACTCTACTTTCCATTCTCCGGCTGACCCATTCCTTGCTTCTAATTATGTGTTATTTTTATATTCGGTCCTAACACTATTATATAGTTTCATAGTTAGTTGCAAACCCTGATGGAAAGGGTTTTTAATGACTCAGAAGAAGCATAAGCAGGGCTTTTAGGGAAATATTATGGTGGATGCTAGATAAGAAAGAAATCTCTCTTGTACAAATTAATATTATTAATGATCTGTATGATATAGCAATCACGAGTATGGGATCTAGCCGAATCGATAATTTCATCTGACAAAGCTTGTGTCAAGGTTTTGCTTTATCTTCATGCTTTAGTCATATTATTGCACCTTGACCAACTATGGCAATAACCTTTTTGTGCTTTGGTTTTATATATTAGAATCGCATTCAAAAATATATTCCAGGATGATCTAAATTTGTTTTCGAGAATATTTTATTTTTGCTTA
>CAIGRO010121496.1:0-12696 GCA_903798355.1 Fraxinus baroniana | reverse complement strand
TAAAACTGAAAATAAAACTAAAGGGATGAAATAATAATTTCTAATCTGAAAATAAAATATCTAGGGCTGAAATTTAAAACACTAATAACATAGGAACTGAAATTAATCAACCTAAAACTTGGGGGTTTAAAAGTAAGTTTCTAAAATTGAAATAATTAAATATCCCTTTTATATCTCTCTCTCATTACACAGAGAGAGAGAGATGACGGGGGAGGGTGTCCCTTCCTCCGACTCTACCACCACTGACCACCGACCAGTGGTGGTGACAGCGCCACCACGGGGTGGTGCCAGCGCACGGGAGGGGGAAGAAGGGGGTTTTGGATGAGATTGGAGGGGATTTTAGGTTACGGTTTGGATGGTTAACCCGCGACCTAAGGGGTTCGAGTTCTTAGGTTTTGTGGCAGCAATCGACTGGGAACACAAGGTAAAGTTATGGGTGTTGTGATTTGGAGTTTTTATTTCATGATTAGGTAGTTTTTGGGTTGGTTTCGAATGGTGGCTGAGTGAACTCTTGTAGTGAGCTTGGGAGTTGGGCTACGATTTTGGAGTGAGAGTTAGTGTCTTGCAGTGGCTTGAACTTGGCTGGATTGGGTGGAAATGGTGGTTGTGGCTCGCGTTTTGCATTGGGTGCGTGGTTTGGTAGCTGGGTTTAAGATGTTGGTGAGTTGGTGAATAGGCTGCATTGTGATGCAGCTTGGGAGTTCACTGTTGATGCTAAAAATGGACGTTCTAGCATCAATGATGACTCATAGTGAATTGTGTGAGGGTGATGTTGTGGTGGTGAGGAGGAGATGGTGTTGATGGCGAACTGAGTGTTGGCTGGGTGTGGTTGCTCTCGAGTTGGTGCTGGAATTGTAGTGGTTGAGTTTGGTGGTTTGAGGAGGTGAATGGTGAAGAGCTGCTTCCAGCTCTTTTGCTTGCTGTGGGTGTTGAAGCTTGATGAATGGAAATGGTGCATGAACTGTGGAAGTAGATGGCTGCAGCTTGAATGTTGCAGCTCGTTGTTCACTGTTGATGCTAGAAATTGATGTTCTAGCATCAATGGTGAAATTACAGTGAGCGGATTGAGGGGGAGAGCCTTACCAAAAATAGAATAGCTACTAGAATGCTAGGATGGTGATGATGTGAGGGAAATGAAGGTATATGAATAGTAGAAAATTAGGGCACAAACTTCTAGGCGGGTAATTGGGCCAAGCAGTTGGGCTTTTGGAAACAAAATTCTAATTTGGACTTAATTGCATTGGACCTAAATGATTTGGGCTAAAAAGAATTAAAATTTCGATTTGGACTTATTTAATTGGGCCTATGTAATTGGATTGAGAAGTTGGATTTAAAATAATTATAGAACATATATATATATATTACTTAATTCACTAAAATTTGGACTTAAAACCAAAACGATAAGAAATCGATACTTTAAAATTATTCGGAAATGAATTCGATTCGAAATAATTTAAATTCATTTATAACGGTTAGACGAACGCCTTTTTACTTTAACGTTAGGCAAATTGCAAATCGCTGTGCAAAAAAGAGAAAATAATTTTATATTATTTAAAAGTTCTCGGTCGCTACACGGGTTATTGCAGTGGAGGTGTTCACTGTGAGCGAGCGACTGAATGCGGTGGCGTGTGGGAGCGAGAAGCAGTTACGAAGGTGATGGTGTCGGCTGCGGCAGATGGTAGAGGAGGTGAAATGAATCGTCAGACTGATGTTGGATTGAGTGATTACCATTTTTGTAATTTTTCAATTGATGTTGGATTGAGGCTGAAGGACGGTGGTGGAGGTGGTGGTTACTGCAATTTTGGTTTTGGATTGGATTGGGTTGGGTTGGGTTGGGTTGGGGGTGGGGTGGGGTGGTTGGAGAAGATAATAGGGTTTTCTTTATAACTATTTTAAATGTAAAATACAAAATTGTCCTTAATGAATTTGGTGGATTTTGACTTTTTGGGTCAACTAATGATCAATGGACTGAAACCATCAATTTGGACCTCTGGTGCATATTTTTGAAACGTTTGGTACCGTGGGTGGCACAAAACAAAAGGTTTAGACAGTCTGAAGAAATCAGAAAGATTTGGTACTATGACTGCAATTTTCCTTACTCGTAAAATTATTTTTTATCGTTTCTTAAATTATTATTATTAAATTCAGATCGAACATATCGATTCAACTGAAAATCGGTGAACAAGATCCTAGTTCGATCGAATTAGTATAATTGGATCAATACACAATTGAATCATCATTAGCTCATTTGAGCTGGCTAAGTTTTGCTAAAACTCGATTCAAAATGATTGGTTCCAATCAGTCGATTATTTTGCCGAGTTTCAACAGATTTTTTGGAAATTCATCTAAAGTGTGCATAACTTTGAGCCAAGGACTTCAAGATTGCACGATATATATATATATATATAGGATTATTATTTTTTTTCAAAAACACTTAAATTTAATTATCTTTATAAAATATGGCAAAAAGAATTTTAATGATAAATAGAAAAGAAAGACCAAATAACATGGAAACGTATAGATCTTATATTTTATCTTTTAAAAAGAGAGATTTTGAGAATTTATATATTTTGATTAATAAATGAATTTTCAATTTAGAATGTACTTTAAATTTAAAATTTATATTTATATCTATGCCTTTTTTTTTTTTTTTNATATTTTATCTTTTAAAAAGAGAGATTTTGAGAATTTATATATTTTGATTAATAAATGAATTTTCAATTTAGAATGTACTTTAAATTTAAAATTTATATTTATATCTATGCCTTTTTTTTTTTTTTTAAAAAAGAAGAAGTTTTGTTTTACTTTTTGACCAAACAATTTAGGATCAATTGGTTGATTCATTGACCCGCTAATTTGGTACTTTGAGCGGATCAATGATTGGGGCTGGATCTAATAACTATGATTTCTTATTTTTATCTCCATCCATAAAATTAATTCATAAGCTTATGTGACAAACGGCATGACTTTTTTTAAACGTCCTTGAATATTACCCGTTATTATCAACTTCACCTAAATTACTTGATTATTGCTTCTTCGTCCCCATTTTTTTTTTTTTTTTTTAATAGCATTACTCTTCTAAAATATAGTTATTGGATTGTCTCGACTCGAATAATGTAAACTATATATCAAATTTAGCCCCTGTTTGACACCCATTAATTTTTCATTCTCATTCTCATTCTTCATTTCAACCACACATTTTCCAAATAAAATAATATTACACATAAATCAAAAACTTTTCATCACTTTTTCACCACAAATTCTTACATCAATTACTATTCCAAAATTTTTCTTTTCCTCAAAATGGGTTTCAAACAGGGGCATAATGATCTAGGAGGATACACACAAGCTTCTGTGTCAAGTTACCGAAGGAGGCTAACTTAATGATCGATTTGAATAACAAAAATTATTACTAGGAAACAAATTGAAGTACACTAAGTGATTTGAAATGCTTGTGAAAGTTCAATGACCAATATAATTTTTTACCTCCACTTGTATATGATCACATTTTTATCATATTTAATCCATGTTTGATGGCCACTATTGAGAAAGAAAGATGTTTTGAATAGTGATTTTTTAGAGAATGTATAATGAAAAGGTACGGAGAAGTTTTGATGTACTAACAAAATTTATTGTGTGAATGTGTGATTGAAAATGTGTATAGAAATCAAATAGTTTTGTTCTAAATGAAGACAAATAGTGGCTTAGTAAATAACGCAAGGTGAGTAAAATTTATTCCATTTTCAAGGTACTCTTTAAATTGGTAAACTTTAATAAAAATCACTTATGATTTAAATAAAATTATCATTTTTTCTGGTTTTAAAATTAAACTAATACTCCTGATGAATTCTTTATATGATCTTAACAAAAACTAATTTAGCAAATAGAGTGCGGTTCTAAAATATATATTTACACTTCTTAAATATATATTTACTTTATTTTTCCAAGTGTAAATTTAAAGGTTGTTCTCAAATGACTCATTTCTTTTCCCGCTCTATTTTGGTTTGGCCTAATCAGCAATGTCAAAACTTGATGATTCTCCACTAGATGAGTGCTTCGATATTTAGATTTATACTATAAACCCAAAAACCAAATATAATTGCACAATTTTCATCAAAAGTTTCAATAAAAGCTCATGATTGACCTCAATCCCTTTCTTTTTCATCCTTTAGTGAGTTTTAGGTCGATAACTCTCCCAAATTTTTAGACCAAAGCGTACTGGATTTTGAGATACCCCTGCGGACTTAATAACTCGAGTCAAAAAGGCTACGGGGTGAGGTAAGAGTCAACAAGTGTGATGTCCCTTTTTAGAGGGACAAAATAAACGGGTTTAGATCCCTAACATATGGTCATTATCTGACTTCCACGGATATATATTTGTGAAGAGGTACAAATGCTCGGTTTAGACTTGTGGTGCTCTTGATTAGCTCATTCTTAATTCACCATCAAACTTGTGACAAAGCCTCGATTTGATTTCAAATCATTTCCTTCAACAAGCATCTCATGAAATAACTTGTGGTGTCCTACAAGATCACAAGAAATGAGTAAATTAGATGGGTTAAAATCAAAGTTGGTAAGTGTTACCAACATAGTCAAAATAAACCTTCAACATTTTGAGAACCATGATAAGCGTAGGACTTCAAAAATTTATATAACTACAAAAATCATTATAATAAAAAAAAAGAAAAATAAAAAGATTAAGGGTTAGAAAGTTGGGTTGCCTCCAACAAGCGCTTTTTTATAGTTTTTAACTTGACTTGGCAATTAACTCATGGGCATCTATAGAAGGCTTTAGATGCCTTGCACATTTTTATTGTTAGGTATTTGATATAATTGGCAAGTTTGTGAACAAAAGGGACTAAAATTAATATGTTGTAAAAGTTAAGGTGTTAGTTGCAAATAATGGAAATTGTGTTATATTAGGTCTAGGGTACGAGAATGGAAAAGAAGGAAAAATGGCATCGAAATTTCGCTAGATTGTCGCCAAGACTTGGATCGAGCATCAGAAATAGAAATTGTGTCGCCCGCTGTCGATCGGATCTCGAGCGACACACTATCGTTCGACTGTCACTGAGCTTTCACTCGAGCGACAGGGTTAGCCGGGAATTTTTATAATCGCAATTTCAAAGCTTTTATCTGACCCATTCAACCCTATGCCTAACATGTAAATACCCACAGAACATATTTTTCCAAGGTTGAAACAGAGAGAACTATAGAGCTTCATCTTTTCAGCTTCCAATTCATTGAAGACTTCAACATTCATTACTTTGATTATACTTGGCGAAGAAAACATCAGTTCCAGTTGATCCAAATACCAAGCTTACTAAGGAACACGGAGTTCTTCAAGAATCCATAGGAGATAGACGAATCTACAAAGCCTGGGCTTAGAGAATCCAGGAGTTGTTGCGATCCACGAGTTCCAGTTGATCCAAATACCAAGCTTACTTTGGTGCGGGGCAAGCAATCCATAAGGGCTGTCGAAATCTCAGTTCAGAGTTATTGCGAGGTATGCAATCCAGGATGACTGCATTAACTTCAGTTAGGAGGTAAGAAAGTTTGTGTCGTCGTGTTGTATGGCTAATTGTAAGTTCGATCGTCTATAATGGATTTTGACTAGCAAAGCACCCGGAGTTTTTTCCTAGTGGGATTTCTTCATGAACATTCCGCGTGTTATTTACTACTTTATTTATTGTTTTCATATTTTGCGGTATTCAAACATAGGATAATTGGACTGTGTATTTAATCATCTAGAGATAATTAATTAGTGACTTGTTGTTGGTTAATTACAAAATTTTAATTCGGCATTTACACCTATTCACCCTCCCCCTAGGTGTAGCTTGGGTCGAATATCGTTATTTCAATTGGTATCAGAGCCTTATTTCGATTCCTGACCCTTAGTTAATTCTAGATAAGTCAATCCTTGTTCGTGCCTCCATTTTTCGACGGAAGTAACTATGCTTATTGGATATTTTAGATTAGAGCATTTCTTAAAGCATTGGATGAGCATATTTGGATGAGCTTTCAAACTAGGTGGACTGCACCTTCAACTATTGTTGCTGTTGTAGCTACACCCACTGATATTTCACTACTAAAGATGATTTAGCTGAGTATAATTGGAACAGGTAAGGGCATTCATGCCCTGCTCATGGTCGTGTCTGCTAAAGAGTTTAGGAGAGTGTTGATGTGTGAAACTGCTAAAGATGTTTGGGGTATATTAGAAATCACACACGAGGCTATTAAGAACTCTAAACTACAGATGTTGACCTCTAGGTTTGAAGAAATTAGATGAAGGATGATGAATCATTTGATGAATTCTATGCAAAGTGCAATCATATAGTCAATTCGAGTTTCAACCTAAGTAAGAAGATCCCCAAGTCTAAAATTATGAGAAAAGTCCTTAGATCCCTACCTGAAAGGTTTAGATCTAAAGTCACCGCAATTGAAGAAAGTAAGAACTTAGATGGAGTTAAGATATAAGAACTCGTAGGATCACTCCAAACCTATGAACTCACTATATCTCAACTAACTAAGGTTAAATCAATTGCCATAAATACCATTAGGGAAGAAAAAGTGAGTCAACTGACGCTGAGACCCTTAGGGACAGTGAACTTGCCTATTGTGTTCAACTATTCCAAAAGGCCATGAGAAATAGGAAAAACCCTCAAGTGAGGAAAAATGATGATCCTAGTAAATTCCCGCGTAAGAAATGTGATAAAAATTCTTCTAGAACTTCAAGTAAGAAAACCCAATATGTTATATACCATGAGTGAAAGGGGTAGGTCACTATATGAATATCCTGATCTTAAGGATCATTCGGGAAATGGAAAGGGTAAGACATTAGCAGTGATTCTAAGTGATGAAGAGTCAGATTTGAGTTATCAAAGTGATACCACGATGGTGAGGATGAACAGAAATATATAGCGTTCACGTCTAGAGTTAAGACTGAATCTGATAAAGGGAGTGAGAAGACTGAGAGCGTTAGTTGTAGTAAAAAGTTTGAGAGTGAAGAAGACTTTGAGGATGATAAAGATATTCGTGAGTCGTATCGAAAGTTGTTTAAGGAGAGTTTTAAAATAAAAAATGTCAACATAGTCATGTTGAAAAGGCTTGATGGACTTGAAAGAGAGAAAGAGTGACTCTTAGCTGACCTTTAGGACTCTATCATAAAATTGAGTAAGTTGAAACTTGTTAACAAAAACTTGGAAGCTAAAGTTAAAAACTTAACAAGTGAACTGGAAAAATCCAATACTTAACTCCAGTCTTTCATGAGTGGAACTCAATCAACTATTGGGAACGAACAAACCTGCTGGTAATAGGCAAGGTCTAGGATATGTTCAAAATGACGATGACACTACTGGTTCATCCAAAACCACATTTGTTCCTGCGACTAATACCAGAATTAAGAATGTTGCTAATTCTACACCTAAAGGCATGAACGTTGTAGAATCGAGGCCTACTAGACAATGTAGGATCAATATCCTATGATTCAACGTCAATTGCCATATAGGTTTGTTCCCGAATGTCAACATTTTGGTGCAGTGGGACACATAAGGGTTGATGCCATAAACGTGCACCAAGAAGTAAAAGTCAAGATATAACTAGCAATGTTAACTTTCTCGCAAATCAAGTTAGCCACCTAATTTAGATGATTACTCAGTTGACTAAAATTACCTGTGCATATGAAAAAATTTAGGTTATAAAGAATGACCCAAGAGGTCACGAGCCTGGTCGTGCTCTTAAGGGTAAGAGCGTTTGTGTACCTTATTGATATGTGTTTTTGGTGAATGCTCGTACTTTACTATTATATGACATTGATATCCATTCATCATATTTGTTTATTTGTTTTCAATGAGAGAACTCATGCATATTTTTTTTTATATTTATTATTATTACTTTTATTATTATTTTTTCGTTTTGACTTTTTTTTTGTTTAGTGCATTCATGCTTTAAATTAAAAACAAAAAAAAATTGAAAATTGAAAAAAAAAATATGAGACATTGTTTTTACAGCATAATATACAGTATACTTGATTTTGTTGGTTGTGATCAAGTATGTATTTAATCGATGAGCTGTAATATAGTTTCCATTACTAGCTTAGGTTATTTATGGAGTACTTAGTATACGTCTCTTCATATACCATCTGTACTACACACACTATGATATTTTAGTGAGACTCTACCGCATGTGTGAGATTTGAGATGGTACATGTTAGTAAGGTGACTTCGAACATAATTTGACCATATTTATTAGGTCTAAACTCATGTTCATCCCCAAAAAATAAAACAAAAAGAAAAGAAAAGGGCTCAATATTGTATGTTCTTCTTTGGGACCTATTCAATTCGAGCAATTAAGCCTGTGAGGTTTCTCATAACCTGGTGCCTATGGTCAACTGACTTAGAATAACGGCCTAAAGTTCGCTACAGAGATCATTTTCGTCACTTAATGGAGAAGAGCATGCACTTAAGATGTGAAAAATAATGATGAGCTTAAAATATTGAAAGTTGTGAAAATATAATATGCTAAAAGTCAAGGGGAGAAAAGAAATTATACATACAAAATAAGCTTTAATATATAGGTTCTAATGTATTTTATTTGGTTTGACTTTCATAAGTAGAGATATATCCTTCTTGGCAATGATGTTTCACAAGTCCTCACAAAATTAAGGATTCGAGTCATACTACCAAAAGATTAGTGACATTTTACACATGGGTCACTTATACAATTTACTCCATGATTAACTTGAGTCACGTGTATGGGAAGGGTTACTGTTCATTGCTCATACTTATGCACGTTAACACCTGTATTTTTGGGTTATTGTATGTTATTTCTTGGTCCTTTGTTATTTTGTAATAGAAAAGGGAGTAGAAATTTGACTTGACATGATGTATCTTAAGAATTTGTCTTGACATTTTTACTCAAAGGCATTTTATGATAATTTCAGTATTGTTAGATTAAGTTTTGATGTTTTGTAGTATCAATGTTTCGTTTTAGTATATTGGGTTGTATTGATATTACGTCTTAATTTATCATATGGCATGAAATTGAAAAAATGTGTTATGAGTTAGTAACTGCTTAAATCATTTTTACACATAATACTGCTTGAATTGTTTTTACACTTATTACTGTTTCATATACGTTTTACGTTAGGTATTTGAGTTGTTTGTTTCAAGAACATATTTTGATACAGGGAAAACAGAATTCAATCAAGACAGTTAGTTTGTGTAAGTCATTAAGTCTGTAATTCTTTTTACTACTATCTTAACTTTAGATTGTAGTTTTGTTACAGAATGCCAAATGTGAGCTTGTTAGGTATTTGATGTAATTGGCAAGTCTGTGAACAAAATGGACAAAAATTAATATATTGTAAAAGTCAAGGAGTTAGTTGCAAATAATAAAAATTGTGTTATATTAGGTATAGGGTTTGAGAATGGAAAAGAACGAAAAATGGAGTCGAAATTTCGCTAGATTGTTGCCAAAATTTGGCTCGAGCGTCAGAAACAGAAATCGAGTCGCCTGTCTGTCGCTAAGATCTCACTTGAGTGACACACTAATGCTCGACATCGCTGGGCTTTCGTTCGACCGACAGGGTTAGCCGAGAATTTTTTTAATTGCAATTTCAAATCTTTTTATTTGGCCCATTCTACCCTAACCCTATCATGTAAATACCAGAATGCCACATAGCATATTTTTCTAAGGTTGAAACATAGAGAGAACTTGAGAGCTTCATCTTCCAATAAATTGAGAGACTTCAACCTTCATTGATTTGATTATACTTGGCGGAGAAAATATCAGTTCCTGTTGATCCAAATACCAAGCTTACTGAGGAACATGGAGTTTTTCAAGAATTCACAGGAGATAGACGAATGCACAAAGCCTGGGGTTAAAGAATCCAAAAGGGCTTTGATATTGCAGTCAAGGAGTTGGTATAGGAGCACACAATCTAGAAGGGCTATCAGATAGTAGTCAGGAGTTGGTGTAGAGGCACACAATCCAGGATTACTGTATTAAGTTCAATCAGGAGGTCAGAAAGTTCGTGTCTTCGTCTTGTCTGGCTGACTGTAAGTTCGATCGTTTATAGTGGATTTTGACTAGCAAAGCGCCCGAAGGTTTTACCCAGTTGAGGTTTCTCTATGAACATTCTGCGTGCTATTTACTGCTTTATTTACCGTTTTCATATTCTGTGTGCTTAATCATCTGATAATTAATTAGTGACTTGTTGCTGGTTAATTACAAAATTTTAATTCCGCATTTACACCTATTTACCCCCTTTAGGTGTAGTGTAGGTCGAATCTCGTTATTTCATTTATTCTTTTAGTTTAGCTCCACTCTTCATTTGAACTCCAAAACTCAACAGTACCCATTTCCATATAATAGACTTACATATTCCATCCAATTCAAATTTAATTATGAAGATTTCTACTTCCTCATCAGGCTTAATCACAAAATCAATTTCTTGGGAATTAACTAAGTAGGAAGAATGTGAATTGATTTTCTCCTCCTTGATTGCTACATCCTCGTTTAGCTCTATTGTAATTAAATTTTTTCTCATTTTAGGCTTATCGTCAATGGTTGAACTCTCATCCGGTTGAATGATTGGTCCGCAATCAAACTCCACGAGCAATGACAAGCCTTTCTTATTAACTCCATCGAGTGGATTATACCACTACTTTCGAAATCATCTTGATATTCATAATCTCCCACAATCTTTTTATCTACATCCAACTTGGCAAGTTCATGGTAGTACTTTGCAAGTAACTTCTCATTCAAAAATGGAAGACCATCTCTCAAAAATTTGATGTCATCACCCCAATCATTAGGTACATAATCGAAACCGTCCCAATCATTAGGTACCTTTCTCATTAACTCCTGCGAGCATGTAACTATCATCGAACTTGTCCAATGCTTGTTTTCAAAATTTCAGATATTGTCTAAACAAAGAAGTTTTGACATTGAGGTATAGGTGCATGAATACAAACATTGTCTTGTACAATGTATCGCTTGACAAATTTCACATCTTGGACCTACAAGCATATTTTCATGGTCAATGTAGAGATTAGACATTGCAAAAACTTTGTTACTTTACCAAAATGAGAATAATGCAAATATATCTGACAATTGCAATGAGAGAATACGAACACAAGATAGATTAAGCTTGTGTTTGAGCCCCATTCTCTCATTTTTTTCCGTTCATTTTTCTACAGTACTCATTTTCAACTCCACTTTCTCCAAATAAAATAATAATACACACAAATCTAAAACTTTTCATCACTTTTTCACCACACATTATCCCATAAATCATTATTCAAAAACTACTTCTTTCTAAAAAAATGAAGCTCAAACACAAGCTAACAATACGGGAGTTAGCCAAATATAAAAAAATAAAAGCAATTAACATAAATAAATAAATTGTAATATCCTGGACTTCACATCACATTTGGCTACTATGATTCATGCATTTCATGTTATTTATAATGTTATTTGCATCAACTTTCTTAATCGGTTTCTCTTAAAATTATGCATTCGATTATTGAGGCTTTAAGACCTTGGTATGGTGTTAGCCCTTAACTCCTCGACCTAGGTGGTGAATTTTACATTGAGCTATGTTAGAGGAAAAAAATTATTAATCTGGATGTTAGATTGACTTCCTAAGCAATGAGAATATTGAAAAGGTCAGAATTAGCATCGACAAAGTTGCAAGTTCTTCATTCGATTGATCAAGGTAGCCTTTAATCCTAGATAGGTGATTGAAACAATTGGAACATGATGCATAAAGTAACATGATCACAATGAGATATGATATGGTCTATATGACATTATAAACATTCAGGTGCATATCATGGAAATCGGTTGAGAATTGGGTGTCAATCTAGTAGGTAATGAATGAACGGTTAAGGAATTATCTCTATAACATATTTTGAGTTCTTAGGGCAAGTAAATTGGACTATAAACACATTAGAATAAGCCAAGGATAATAGACTTGTACCTGAAATGATAGGTACAAAATCATATATTAACCCCAAGAGACCACCTCGTGCTTGGTACATCTCCTGCCTATTGATTTATCCTTGTAATGGTAAATTTCTTCACCCTTAAGCATTAGCCACATCTGCCACTCCTTTAATACTTCAAATATGTAGCATATTATCATTAGATTTCATATAAACCATCCAAAAAATTGGTACAAAATCAGAATTTAACTAGAAAGAGACACTTCCTACTTAACATGTGTTGACTTGTCACTTTAACTTTAAATTCCTTCAATCTTAAGGCCTCAATCACATCTTCTAGAGCCTTAGCACTTTATATTGGAGAGATATATACCTTATAAGTCACATATGGATCCAAATATGAGAAAGGAAAAGTCCAATATAGCTGCATGAAGCCACATCCTGCTTAGACACCTCATGATTGGAGATACTTTTCCTTTAATCACCAATTTCTCCATCCTTAAATGTTAAGCACGACCCCAACCCTTAACACTCTTTATATAGTCCCTAAATAGGAAACTTAACCCCAAAGTTGTCCTCAAGTTATCCCCAAGTGCAAGAGAAGGCAAAAGAGCTAAAGGAGGAAAATAGAAAACGAAAAGCTAGGAATTGGGAGTTTTGGGCAGCTGAATTAGTACACTATTTTAAGGTACATCTTTATTGTTTTTGAGTGTTTTATAGCCTCTTGAACCTCTGGACTTGATTAAGA
>CAIGRO010121483.1:0-13018 GCA_903798355.1 Fraxinus baroniana | reverse complement strand
GTAGAGTAGAACTTGTTTAAATAGTGAAAACCTAATTAGGGTTTGGGCCCACCCACTAAGACAAGCCCAATAACAATAAAATAAATCTCAACTGATAAAACTCAATAACAAGAAAATTAAGTTTCGGCGATGTCCGCATCACATATGCTCCCCAAAAAGGAAAAAGAAATCAATAATAATGTTAGATTTGCATATAAAAATTAATACAAGGCAATATCAATGCATTCCTTGTCCAAATTATCTTGATATTTCAGCAATGAACTTGACTTGGCAGAAATATTTGCCACCTAAATGGCTAAGTGTTTAAGAAACAAGTATCTCATACATATAAATGGACTCATCAATATCACGATGAATCCCGCTATAAGGAAACCATGGAGGATTACTTCATCTTTATTCAGAAACTTGAACGAAAACTTGCGACTTAAGTAACCAGATGCAGTGCCTGGGCTTTACCACCCAATCGCTCGAGGAGCGAAAAAGGCATAAAGAAAACAAAAATACTGAGTTCAACCACCAGATAGTGTTTATCTTTAGTAAGCTTAAGGACAAAAGAGATTTAACTGACAGGATCCTTTTTTGAACTTCTATTCTCATCAAGGTGGCCTTGCTTTATTTCACATTTATCGCTTAAGGCTTATGACTTTTCATATAACCATTTTCGATACAAATCCTGAAGTAGATCCAAAAGCCAAATTTTGCAAGAAGTAATTCTCTGACTGAAATAAGATAGATCTTTCATTGATTGCAGATTTGATGAATTATGAATAAAATGCAAGAAGTCAGTGTTGATGATGCAAAGGTTTAGAACCACCTCATCTAAAATTTTACATTGCTACCTAAGTGAAGAATTTTCATCTAGATTAATATCTTCTACATGCTGTCTCATGTGCATACCGGATTACTTTCTTCATCAAAGACCTGAAGGAAAACTTTCCAATTTATATACTTATTTTAGGAAAAGTAATTAGGGTTTTATTTTATAGTTTTCTAGTATTTTATTAATTATTCCCTACTTAAATTTGATTAGTTGAAACACTATGGACCCGTTTGGTACCGATTAAAATCCAATTAAAATTGAAAATATAGCCGTTATTGAGTCTCACTCGTCTAATAAAAGTCAACAGGCTAATTTTTCAATTTTAATCTGATTATAATTTATACCAAACGGGCTCTATATAAAGAGGGATTACGCGTTGTAATAGTTAGACTTGATTATTGAATAAAAAAATATTTCTCTCCAATTTCTGCTTCTCTCAATTCTGTCTCGTCTCTCATCTTCTCCCCTCTTTTCTCTTCTCTTCTTCCCCCCGTCCCCTTCTTCTACAAGTCTTATTCTTGTTCGATTGTGTTCCACGTCAAGGTGACATGGAAACTTGAATCAACGACATTCGTTTGCTTTAACACCATTTTAAATAGCTTCATCAAAAACTTTAAATTGTTATGTATGTAGAGAATTTATTTATTTATATTTAACATTGAAGATTGAAATATTATTCCATTGTCGTGCCACCAAACCATAAATTTCATCTAATCATAACAAATTTATTTAAAATCCAAATCTAATTTTTGACCCACCACATTTAAATAAAGATAATGGCGTGCAATAATATTAGTGATACGCAAAATAAAAACTAGAAAGTAAGAACAAAGCTGCATTAATTTTTACTTCTAAATGTTGAATAAAATATGTAGAAAAATTTACCTAAATGATGGCATCATTTCACTCTTCTGAATACTCCAGTTCATAAAACATAGTTCAATTGAAAATTCAAAGATATAACATTATAACTCACTGTGAATAATAAAATAGAAGCTGGCATGGAGTCCAGATTGAACATACCCAATGAGAAATCTTGCTGTGCATCAGTTCATCCACAAATGGATAAAGGTAGCCATCATATTGAGCAATACCAAAAGCAACATGAAGATATGAATTTACACGAGAGGACAGTGCAAAATAATCAGCCATATTTACTATATCAATGCCGTGGGGAAAGTTTCCTTGTCTCCCAACATTTTCCTGGAAAGCAGCAGCGGCCGCTCTTCTGCAATTAACCTAAGCATTATGCTTAAATCTTCAGCATCATAGTAGATAAAAAGGAAAACAAATGCAAGAGGAACTATCCGTTCCTGAAAAGTGAAAACTTATGCAAGCACCTCACGGTCATAGCAGGCCACAACTAAAAGATGTGGAGCTAGCTGTTCCAACACACTCTTCATGTCTCTGTGATAATATGAACGACCAAATGCCCAACAAACATAAGCAGCTGCATCACGTACATGAGATCCAACACTATGTGGTCCTCTTCTAACATCATAACGTAAAGCCTGTCCAAAGAATTTCTTATCAAACCACTATAGCAATAGATTAGTAAAGACAAGGAAAACGTATCTATTAGCCAAAGAGGACCCGAGTCTGCAAGTCAAATGAATCAACTCGTAGAGAAACAATCAAACTGCAGGGAATGTGACAAGATCTTGAAGACACAAATTGCTAGGAAAACTTTCACACATAAAGAGAAAAGGAAAAGTTGCAAATAAAGTTTAATGACAATACTGGTACTTTACATACTGATGCAACAATACCAGGTCCATGTTATTTTCTTTTCGCTTCTTCTTAATTTCTCTTTTCTAATTTTTCCTTTGCTTTATTTCTTCTGTTTGTTTTAAAAATTAAAACTTCATCATAATATGGGTTCTCCTTGTCTTGTTCATATATTTAAAAAAAAATTCCTAAAATTCTCAGGCATGGCCCAGGAACTGTGTCTAGTATAATTTATATCAAGCACAATAGTCACACGAAATTTTATCCCTCTACAACAAACAACAAAGCAAATAAAGCCCAAGATCCAATTCTAGAGCATTGGGAGTGAGGGGAATGTAATAGAACTTCCTAGACAGAACAAGCATTGACCAAGAAGAGCTATAGCAGAACTTGTGAAAATTTGCGACCTAGAACTCCTCTAAACAGATTGAGTAGTGAGATCCAAGTAGCTTGCAGTCCAAACTATTTTATTGAAGAGAAAGAACCATCATCATTGGAGTTTAAAAAGGAAAAATATTAGAGACCACTAATATTGGGCAATGTAAAAATGTAATTGTAAAATATGCACGCTGATCGATAAACAAAAGGAGTACAAGCTAAATGAATTTTTTGAATCCTTAATCACAAAGACATGATAACATATAACCTTTATAATGACAGGAACAACTTTAGGGAAACTGATTGGTAAAAGCAATCCTCTACGTGCCAGTTCTGCCAATGCCAAGCATCCACCATGCCAGGAACCATCTCCCTACAACATGAGAATACATTAATGTTGTTTGAATCAGAATAAGCAAGAAATCTTGGCTTTAATTCTCAAGGTACTTCAAAAAAACTTAGCTCTGAACTAGGTAGAAGCATCATCATCTTACCCAATAATGTCAATCAAGCTCAAGGTGCACCAGATTAAGTGATCACGTTATAATTATGTGAATATTATTTATCTTCTTGATCATCTTAAATGATTAAAAGGTTAAATCCCAACATTATGTAATAAAGGTTAACAGGGTTTAAGCACTAAGTTTGATAGCTTCAATCTTGTTCTTCCTTCATCAGTGCTCAATCTTTGAATGCTAGAAAATCTCTTTCAACCATCCTCTATACATGGTGTGGGACTAAAAACATAATTAGTCTCCATTCAAGCAAGATTGAAGCAAGAAGTAAAAGAAGCAATATATTAAATTTACAACATGAGCTTTTTGTTAAAAAAGTGGTGAAAATGTTGAATTCTTTTGTTTTTAATCAAATGATAGTTTTAAAATGTAAATAGTTTAAAAAAAAAAAATCTCCTTGCGCACGCCGTGTGCATGTCTCCATCCTGGATTGGATGGAGATAGCCCCTATCTCCATCCTATCTGTCCAGGACGGAGACACCAGCCGTGTCTCCATCCAGTTGGAGATATCATGGATGGAGATAGCCCCTATCCTATCCATCCAGGATGGACTCCAAGCTGGACGGAGAAATTTTTTTAAAAAAAAAAATTTATCATTTCCATAGTAGCACAAGATTTTTAATTCATTCAACCCAATTTGCTAGTTTAGGCCTAATTATACACTGTTTTTCACTTGGTCATTTTATCAAACACCTTAAATGCAACCTCTTATTTTATTATGAACATGCTTCCTGCGGTAACCACAATTTCCAAATTCCAATAATGGCTACAACATCTCTCCTGAAACCTTTATAAGGGCAATGCTTGGACGTGCTACACGTTATCACTTCTTGGTTCTCGATTTGTTTCATTGTTTTTCTAATTATCAATGGAGGCTCTAGGTCACGAAGCAAGCTTAGAAGCAATTCAATGAGCCCACAGGATATTAGAATATCCACAATACCTCCAGAGAAATTCTCTTTAGACTCTTTAGCACAACCATAGGCACAGACGTCTCTTAGGGAGTATCCTAGATAATAAACATCAGCTATGTAGGAAGACCTGATTTCGGTATTTCAACAAAATCAACAATCTCAATCACATTTGTCAATATTCCAAGAATAGACAAAGGAAAATAACTGGACACTGCAACATCCATGATTTGCTTATTCAAGATTTCTAATAGAATGCTCAACAAAAATGCATGCTCTCCTACGAAGTGGTACTCTAGACATATCATCCTCATGTATCGCAATTGCTACAATGGCGGTCATCAAAACCTAAAAATAAGCAATCCCGTCTATAAAACATCAAAACCTCATTCCAGCAATAAAAAAGCCCAAATAATTTTCTTGTCATTTCTCGCCAGATCTTCGATTNGAGACACAGACCGTGCCTCCGTTGCACACGGAGACACGCGGTGTCTCCGTTGCTAATGGAGACATGGACGGTGTCTCCGTGCGAGACAAAGACACGGCCGTGCCTTCATTTGAGCAGAGACTCCATCCACCTTCATTGTTATCTAACAAACAATAAAAATTTATAAAATAGGAATCTGGAGGCAAGAATTTATGAGAATAAATCTAAATATATAATGATAATAATGCATATAACTTGAAGCAAGAATGTTTTCATTACAATACAAACAACAAAGAATAAATCGATAATAATGCACATTACACTTTCAATCAACGCAACCAACACCACCAAAAAGAATTCCTTCAACAAAATAGAAATTATGCGAGAACTCACCTAAGCTTAATCCAACCAGACACCACACCAAAGAATTTTATTGCTGGAGAGGCGGCGCGAAAATCGGGAGAGGAAAAAGAGGAGGTAAAAAAAGGAATTGGCGGTTGGTTGTGTGTGAAAATGAAGAAGAAAGCGGGGAAAAAAAAAAAGGAATTACGACGACGGGAAAAAGCGACGCGTGGCCCCAAATCTCTCGGCTCTTTTATATTATAGTGATATCTGCAATGACCCATCCACATTAACTGTCCAATTTTCTACGTTTTACAAAAATGAAACGACACAATGTGTTACCTGCCTAAAGAACAAGAAAAACGGAAAAAGATGAAAAAAGAACAGAAAATATGAAACAGGTGTTATATCCTTCCTTTCAGAACATTAATAGTATTTATCTTCTGAACCTTCACATTAAACAATTTAGTTGTCTCCACTCTCACTCAAAAAAGGGGTTGGCAACGAATTAAATTCAGCACTCCATTAAAATTCATTGGTTGTGAATCAATTTCCTCATCATATCTGAAGAGTGAAGACCACCTATTAACTAACATTCAGATGGCCCAAATTACAGTGATGCACAGTTGAATCCAGATGGAACTGCAGTGGCTTGAGTTCATTTTTAATATGATCTGATTTAACTAAACTTCACAGTGAAGGATCGAGTTCTCGTGGATTTCCACAGTGCTTCTCCAATGATAGGAGGATTTAATTTCCAAGATGTGGTGGGTAGTATCCAAAAGTATTAATCATTATTAGAAAAATTTTACTTGTTTTCAGCAATCAAAAATTTCTTTCCGATAAAGTTGAAATGAAACTAGAGGAATTAGAATAATGCTCCCTCCTGGAATTAAATGGCATCGTAGAATCAGCAAAGTAGTATACATCAGAGTTGAAAAGCGAGTATCTGAATCTGGGCGGAGGGAGTAATAAGTTACAACAAAGGTAAAATAAAATTATAATCACAAAATGTCTTGTGCTTAAGTAAGCTTAGCATTGTCCATGGTAGTAACAGGAATCCACAAAATTCTGATACTGACAATTATTGGACATCCAAGTTTGTGAATATTCGGAATCCAAAAAGAAAAGGGGAAAAAAAGAGAAAGTCTAACTGTGGATAGTAAGAAGCATAAGAAAATAAATTCACCAAAATACCTCGTACGGAGAAAAACGCTCCAATACAGAAGACAGGACTTCATCCGAAAGAGAATAAGTCAAACGTGAAGTGACGCGGCCAATACCTTTTGCAGCAGACCATCGCACAACGGTGTCCTGCATTACCAAACATCAAGTTGAAAATTTGCAGAAGTTGTCTTTGAATAAGCCCTAGTTTGATTTTGATTCTTTGAGAATCACTTTTCTCCCATTTATTTGCAACTACACATTTTCCCAAAAAAATTTATTTTTCACGATTACACATAACTTTTCACTTTTTTTTAACCACTCACATTCACCCAAAAAAAAAGATCCTTTTCAAAGAATCCAAATCAAAAAATGGCTAAATAAAGTTCACTATGAATGTCCTTGGTCTGAGAAAGTTAATATCCCAAATAAACACTTATTTCTGATTCTTGGGAGAGGCAGAAAATAAAGAAATGGCTGTAGTAGTCCATATATGATTATCAAAAGAAATGCTTTAAACTACTTAACATATAAATGTTGAGTAATTTGATCAGTAGAATCTCGACATCTAAACATACCGTATCTCTCAATCCTGACAGTAGAAGTTCAATAATCTCTTCCACAATTTCTGGAACATCCATATCTTCATCTTCAAGGGAGCTTTCGCTTTGATAGAAATGGGAAGAGCCCATGTTTACAGCATGATTTAACTGATTACTATCTCCCTTCATGTTTGAGGAGACATTCTCTCCAAGAATGCTGTTTCTACCCTACAGGGAATACACAAATTAAAGAAAATAGAAAATTTTAAACTCTAACACAACTCTTACAATTGAAAGAGCTTCTATACAAGGAACCCAATGTAATTAATGCTATACACACTTTCACATTCACTAGGATTGGGGAGGTGATGTAGGACAGAGTTCTACATACATTCATGAAGTGAGATTTTTCACAAGTTCCTCCAACAATATTACAATAGTTTTCCTATTAATTTCTGTAAAATAAATAAGAAGGGAAAAAATAGCTACAGGGAAGGTATTTAACTGGAGAAGAAAATAAATAAGTTCCCTCAGTAAAAATTCTATTGACATATCCATTTTATGTCTGTTGGAAGAATAATCCATAGCAAAACCAGTGACTTCTAGTCTTTGTGTAGGAGTGAATGTGGTTTCCCAATTTGGGTAAAAGGTACGAAGCTCACAACAGAGAAAATATTCTAAGTCTGTTTTCTTATGCTGAGAGTAAAGGATAAAAATCAATTTCAGGGTACCACTTACGAGTTCTGCAGTTCTCCGTATTTCTTTCGACACTTTTCTAGTTATTTCCTCTATTGTTAATCATTTCAAAGTTCAGGCTCAGTCCTCAGGGAATGCTAGATGTGATTAGCCTGTCTACATGCTCCTCTCTTTTGTTTCCCCCGCTTCTTCTCATGTAGTTCTGTTGTTTTCTTAACATAGTGAATTTATTGATTGCATCAGTAACAATACTCTCATACTTATTTTGACCTTTTAAGTTGATCGAGCTATCATTAGACCTCTGTTTAAAATAATGAAGTAGTCATTTAGCAAACCCCATTTTTGTAACACTTTTGTGTTTCTTTTCCATGAGCGTGAAGTGAGGATGTACTTGAAGGAGCACTGAAGAGCATTTCAGAGAAGTTTCTATTTATGTTGTTGCACAAATCTCAAGAACATTAAAAGGCTAATTCAAAGACTGTTCAGCGATCCCTTAAACAGCAAGCATGCATATCAGGTCATAGACAATATATATTTAAAAGAATTCAACTTATCTAACCACATAACACCATGTTGGAGAACGATGGGGCAGGCAAGTAAGCCCAATCCGCTGGGTAAGTTTTACTAGATACTTGCGAAGTAAAGGACTCCGAGCAGCAGAGTTGGACTTCATCAATGCTGATGTATCATTCCAAACAATGGGAACCATATTGAGCAATGCTTTTGTGTTACCAATCTGCAATTAAATAAAGTAGTCAATATACAGAAGCAGCATCTAAAGATACAGCAGTTGATGAAATATGGCCTAAATGAAACATGAAGCAGCTGAGAGGGATAAAGAAGGATAATTCACAAACATTGTTGGATATGAGTTTTTCAAAGAAATGGAGGTCCTCAATTCTCTCCTAGTTATGTTGCAGATGCTTTATGTACTCGCCCTCTGGTTGATCAGCATGTCATACTGCTATCCTCGATGATCCGGCCAATAGAGGGTGCTAAGCCAGTGAATCAATTTCATAGCTGTGTCAAAACTTCCAACCCCACCCAACATGCACAATTCTCGATTGCATCTCGTCATCTCCATGTTTCCATCTTTTCTCAGGTGCATATTTTGTTTATTAATTGTATTACCAGATATACTCACCTAACTTAAAAAGCAGCTGATTTTTAGTCTCTTGCTCAATTTTCGTTTTTTTCTTTTCTTTGATTTTTCATTCGATTATGAGCATGTTTGGTAATGCTTTTAAGTGCTTATAAGTTGTGGTCATAAGGAATGTATGGATGACAAGTGGAGAGTAAACTATGGCTCCTACGAAATATGAGCATAGAAAGTATATTTGACTGGCATAAATTATAATTTAAGCTTTTCCAAACATGCACTATGTTTGATATCGGGTCATCCACATTGGGACGTCAAATATTGGCAGGGTAGTTTTAACTTCCTTTCCTAGTTTTTATTGGATATTTGAAAAGATTTATACAAAAGTACACTGGAAATATTCTTAAATCCCATATAGAAATTCAGTTCACTTGCAAAAGATTCCCAATGTTGGATAAGTTTCCTGAAATCAAATGGTGCCTTTAAGCATTCTTTCTGCTAGGGATAAACCAGAGTGACCTAGTTTCTCTAACTTTCCAGCTATCTTTGTACTGGATCGAGCAAATAGATTGATCAGTTGGTATTCAGGCAGTATTCGAAAATTAAGCATGGTGCATGGAAGATTACATCTCAACCTTTGGTAAGCTATGCGGTAATATAATGTATCAATTTTGGGACCACATCTTATAATGATTCTCAAGAACAAGATGACATCACTCTAAAACGATCATCTACCTTCCTGAGGTGTGATTTCCATTCAATCAAGTGCTGTACAATGCAAGGATTATTTGAATTTCCAATTCAATTCTGCATTCTTTCCTGGTTCAAGGTAACCTTAATCTAGCCTCCACATGTATTAAGTTCAAGGTTAACAAATTATTAGGTAGCAACTTTTGTAAAAGCTAATTTGAGACATGTCAATCAATTATCATATCCCCACAACCTGTAATAAAACTGGCCCCCAACATATATTAGGTTCAAGGATATAAAATTAATAGGTAGTAATTTTGTAAAGGTTAATGTGACAAATGTCAATCAATCATCATATCCCTTTGTGATCTTCTCTAGTCCTCCAATTTAGTATATAATGAGCAAAAGCAGTTGTTCATATCATGTTATATAGGAAAGGATAAAGAAAATTAAAAGAGAACCTTAAAAATGGCAGCAAGTGCTTCAACTGCACCTAATAATCGGAAATGATCAATAACATTGTCCTCCACAGAAGAGAAAACTTCATGCGTCCAATCAATAAAGCTGAAAGAAAATAAACAGAACTAAATGAAACAAGTTTAAACATAATATAGAATAACAAGTTTGTAAATTAAGTTCTAACATTTGAGCATAACTTAGAATAGTTTAATTTAGGGGTTTGACAACCATTATAAAGAGTTTTTTGGGAAAAATGAGTTTTAGAATAATGATTTTTCGGAGAATGTGTGATTCAAAAGTAGGAAAAGAATTTGGTTTACGTGCAAAATTTGAGAATGTGTGGTTAAAAATGAGTTGAGAAAAAAAGAGTTTTGTAAAAATGTCAAACAGGGGCTTCGTAATGTGGGCATCATTTGGGAAGCTTGCTAAAAAGGTCTATTTAAAGATAAAGAGTGAGGCACATAATAGGAAACAAGCTTATCTATTTATTTCACATCTGACTTTATTAATGACCACATCAATATTGAAACCCTCTTTTCAAGACATTGAGCAATCTGCATTTATTGTTGAAAATAGACCTGTATATTCTTATTCTAGCATTTGGAGATGCCTTGAGAAATAATCCCTCAATTAGATTGAACTCTTTGTAGGACATATGACCTTGAAAGCATGAAGATAGGACGTTGCAAGTTCAAGGTTCAGTAAAAGTAGGCCTTAAAGTCGAGACACATAATCCGACACTAGATGGAATCTAAGTGATGCCAAGAGGGCGTAGAGGATTTCTAGAAAGTGTTTCCTTGACTCATGTCATTAATTAGTGAGAACCGAGCTCACCGGCACACCCATATATAGATAAGTTCTGCTATAGCATTATTTGGATAAATTAAAATTATGAAGTCCATAGATTCATCATGCAGAAATCTGTTGTCAAAATAGGGATATCACATCGTGTAAAAAAAAAAAAAAAAAGGACCTGGTAAATGCCTTTGACATATCTGGGCGTGTCAAAAGCTTTGAGAGCAGCAACCCAGCTATGGTGCGCATCGGACCTGCATTTGATAGATAGTCTTTACAGAATCCTAAAATTTTTATCACCAGTGGTGGTGGATCATCTCTATGAACATAGATGTCATCAGCCATACTAGTATCCACAGATGATAAATCAAAAGGTATCAATACAAGTATAGATAGCCACAGAAGCATGATGCATTTTGCCTCCATCTCTCCAGTACTTTCTTGCCTTAATGACGTTGCAGCATTTATGTTATGGCATTTATCCAAAAGAGATACCGCAAGTTCAAGATCTGAAACCTGATGGGGAAAGAACTTGATGACAGACTTGTATCCACAAACTGTCACCAGGGAATACATTATGATGCATAAAGTCTTTATAATTTCAAGAGTTTCCTCAGAGGCAACAACTTGTTCAGCAGCTCTCGAGCGGACAATTGACATTAGCGGTAAAACTATGCTCTCGAGATAAGGCTCTAACAGCTGACCTTGTTCTTGATACTTGTCCATCTGTACATAAAAATTTTAAGAATCCACACCTTACACCATAAAGCATGTCAAAATTGAAAGGAAAAAATATAACTTATTGAAAACATATGCAAAACAGATCAATAAAACCCAGATTTCTGCATCAATGAAAAAGGGTAAGCAGCACAACTATGTTTTTAGAATTTACAACAAATTAGATCAATAAAATCTAGAGAAAATCTAATATATGTTCAGTAATTATTGTGAAGCAGACAATTAAAGCTGTGCCATTAGAAGCATAATTCCTCGGCTTTATATCACAAAGCAACCAGGAATCAGCTATCATCTTCTCTAATAATTCATAATTTATTATCTTTTCTCGCATAAGAAGCCTTGAGATGGCATATTTCTGAGGAAATCTCTTCCCTCCTTTTATTAAAGAATTAAAAATGTATCCAAGCACATCAATAATAATTACACACTATTTCTGTTCATAATCCAATTTCCAAAGTACTAAAATTTAAATCCCCTGCCACTGGAAGGCACAATCTGCAAAGTTATAATGTGCTGTAGCTTCAATTCTCCAAATGTGATCTAACAACTTGACAGAAAAATACTTATCAATTAACCATCATAATTCCCCAGAAATTAACTCATGGGAAAAGTTCCTCGAGTTACAAGTGCCAAAGCATAAGGAACAACATTACCAAATTGATTGAACTAATAGCTGTTAACAAATAACAAAAATTTCACACAAATTCATCCATGGAAAACGAAATATCAAGGTACAAGTGCCAAAGCACAAGGTAAAGCATCACAAAGAGCTTCACAAACTGTACTTGTGAAGAAGAGACATACAATGGATCGGATCTTGTGGACGGATGACAAATCGCAGGCGCCTCGATTCAAAACGATGTCGTCTAGCAGCGACTTGACGAGCTTCCATTCTTGGAGGAAGTATCTCTGCAGAACACTTTCTTTCGATTCATGTTCATCATCTTCTACTTGCAATGAGGATAATAACGAATTATTCTCGTCCTTTTCCATTTTCTTCTCCAATTCTTCTCTGCTAATCGCCATTTTTACACAGTTTGAGCTCAGCAAAAAGAAGATGAGATTCGAGGTGACTGAAACTGATTTTGATTTCCGGCGTGGGGATTTGGGTAAAGCCTGGTACACGTTAAAATGTTCGTTCTAATTCTTCTACTCATTTTCAACCGCACATTTTTCAATAAAATAATATTTTTCATCACATCAATAACTTTTCCTTCTTTTTCAACCACACATTCTCTATTAATCTACTATTTTAAAATACATTCTTCCAAAATAATATGGCTCAAACACCCTAACTTACAATTAGTTTGAGTTAAATGTTTCATTAGCCACTGAACTTTGAGTTATGTCACGGTTTACTCATCGAACTTTCAAACTTATCCCGCTGGTCACTGAACTTTAATCCGTTAATGCCTGTTACTCACCGGCTCAATTCTGTTAATTGACATGTCTATGTGGCTAACAAAAAGTCTATGTGGCCTGTTAAATCCTTACAAATCCGCCACTTCATCAAACACAACATTGTTAAGTCCGCCACTTCCAAAGGACATTTCGAAGCTCCATTAAAGTCCTTCTTCTTCTCTCTTATAAAACAAATCCAAAACGCGAGTTAAATGTTTCATTAGCCACTGAACTTTGGATTATGTCACGACTTACTTACCAAACTTTCAAAATTGTCTCGCTGGTCACTCAACTTCACTCCGTCCCACTCCAT
>CAIGRO010121462.1:0-21889 GCA_903798355.1 Fraxinus baroniana | reverse complement strand
ATTGGTCAGGAAAAGTTGGTCCGCAATTTCATAGTTTCTTGTAGTGATGTGAGCTTTAGGTTTAGACCACATAGTAATCTGGGAGCTTTAGGTTTAGACCACATAGAAGTTTCTCTCTCACACTCCACTCGTGATCTAAATGTCACTCTTTACATCCCCGTACATATCATCAATGCACCCCTCAGGCATCTATATTCCACATTACTAATAGACATGCTTACAGCTAATGCATCCCAACCACTATGCAAAATAACCTTTAGCGACCACAAAGAGATTTATCCCACAAAGGGAAGGGTGTAGATGACACTCACAAAGAGAATAGAAGAAATAATCGATTGATTCACTAAATTTAGAAATGAGCCTCACAAAGAGGAAGAAGATAACCCACACATGGCTGCCTCACGTAATACAAAACCACACTGCTTAGAAAGATGAAGAAGAAAACGGATGCCCCTCTTTCTTGTCACTACCACACTTTCTCACACCACTCATAGGGCAAAAGGAATACGCCACAGATTTCACATAGATGCAGAAGCAATAAACAGTTTTATTTTCAATAAACCTCACTCAGGTTATAAATAAACCAGAGGCAACATTTGCTTCACCTATCTTCTCTCTTTCCTCCTATTATCCTAGAACAACTTCTTTAGCAAGCAAAGTAAAGACACAATTTACATAGAATAATCGAATAAACTCTTATAAGGTCACATGCAATTCTAATGATGTAGAAAAATTGGTAACAAATTCACAAAGAATTTTAATACAAATAATTTCTAGGCTAGGCAATGTACCCCCACATGGTAACCTCAAACCTAATGTGGTAATACACGATGACTTCTAATACAAAAAGTAAATGACTACCCCACATGATAGCCGAAAATACAATAGGAAATTGAAAGATCATGATACCGAGTAGACCACATCTGTGAGTTCGTAAAACAAGGAGAGATGTGAATTTATCGCTTTAGGGCCACTACTATTCACCCTAAAGCTTCCAACAACTATGGCAACCAACCAACGACACTCGGCACCCAAATGTCCAAGGGAAATATCCTCTAAATTTCACTGTATCACTCAAACTAGAAAATGGACACCATCGTAAGGTTGGCATGCACCGCAACATTCTGTCTTTTAGAACCTTCGTGGGAAAACGACTCACAAGCCTCGCTAGAGTTTTGCGCATGGTTTCCACCAATCTAGCCTTTGTTACCTCAATTATATCTGGCTTGTCCAAAAATCATGCAAAACAAATCCATCAATTCAAAAAAATTCCGATTTTTCGTCCAACTTTTGGCCTATTTTTCTAGCTTCGTTTCAGACAACTTCCAGCCGGTTTTTTTCCAGTTTCTCATAGATTTCTCAACAAGACAATCTCCAATACCATTTGTTGGCAGAATCTCCTCCGAAATTTTGAATATGGGCTCAGTAAGCTCAAGCTAACCAAATAAATGGAACACTAATATATCACCACCAATCCAAAACCACAACTTAGGCCATCCACGAGGGCTGAGCCATGAGTAACATTAACTTAATTACGTTGTTTCATGTGGTCCAAGTTATTTTTGGATCGAGGCATCACTAAGATGTCGATATAACTTATCTAATATCGTTTTAACATCATCGTCCGAATTTACATGGTATCAAAACCCAACAATTTTTTTTGGCACTATTTTGTGATTAGTTAATGGAGTTGAGATTAAGATTAGATGGTGGAGTTGATGGGTTGGTTCAAAATTTGTATCAAATACCTTTCAACTTCATCAAATTGAAAGGGAATTTTACTTGAACACAAAGTGTTCGATGAAATTCTTCAATAAACTGAATGTTGATATTTTCACCCAAATTGGAACGACACATTCCTATGTCAACATATAATGTATTTGTGAAAATGGGTTTTCACTTGTATTGGAATTAGGGGATTTTAGACACAAATGCAGTACGTGACATGCAAGGGATTGCGTCCCTTGTCTCGTCCCTATCGTTTAATTAGTTTGCTATAATTGCTTGTTCATGTGTGATATACATTACAAAAGTGAATAAGTTGAAAAAAAATTAAAAATATTTTCTTATTTTATGCATGTTTGCATGAATTGGAAAGCCTTGCTGGCCATGATTCTAATTATTTAGAATTATTTAATATACATAAGTTCTGAAATAGGTGATGTATTTTTTTTTTTTCTAATTTGATACTTTTTTATGTTAGATTGTATTGTATTGAGCACAATAGTAATAATAATTATTATGAATTTTGAAATTGGTTATCTGGATATAATATGTTAAATAAATTTTGAACTTAGGTTGACGAGTCGAGATCTTGATTGAAAGCACAACTACTTAACCAATTGAAAGGAATGGTTTGGAGGTGGTTGATTCGGTGTTGGGATCTATTTATAGTTATGTGTTAATTCCGTGAATGTTGATCTATCAGAAAAGAAGATTGTCTACAATGTAGAGTAAAACTACAAACAGAAGAAGATACAATCAAAGAAAAGAAAAACATACCAAAGTGTGTTGAGGTAGTGGTAATACAATATAAGCACTATTTCTGCCCCGACTGAGCATAGAGAATATAGACTTTCAGTGAGGGTTATTATCTTAGTTGAAATTTGGAGATTGAGTCATTCAAATTTAAGGAGAATCATCACATATCGAGATAGTGACTTTCATTAGTGAAACCCAACCAAACTTGAGCGGGCTCTGAATGAGTGTTGTGAAATCAACCTTAGAATAAACACCCCGGGTATGTGAATGAAAAACAAGTTTGGGATGTCCATCCCATGAGAGAGAAATGAAATATTTGACTATAAAAGGTCAGTAAATAATCAACCTAAAAGCTCGTGATTATTAGATTGACTATGCACATACACGCGTTGATCGAATATTGAACAGGTAACGAATTAGTTTTACTTGCATTGCTAAACTTTTTATTAATTATCAATTGATTTCAAATACTTGATGTAAGTTTTGCAAGGTTATCTACAGCTTTTGTGTTTTTATTTGCATGTGTGCTCTACAAGAGTTTAAGTTGGAGGTATTTGATAAGTGCATTTTATGCACTTATTTGATTTCTATTCTTATTGATTTATTATGACATTGGGCGGATATTTACTTAATTTAACTTAAATTATGTGAATTGTAGGGAAAACTCGGATTGGACAAGTTTTCGTGAAATTGGATTGAAGCCGTACAAAATTGAGGAATTGGGGACTAAAATAATCGTGTATTTCATGAGGACCTTTCATGCAAATAAAGAGGACCCGGGATGCACGAAAACTTAATGTGGAGGGGAACCAAAGTGGACTTAACTATAAAAGAAAATATAGCTTTTATTGGTTTCCCATTTAGACTGAAATTTCACATTGAAGATGCTTTAGGACTCCTTTTAAGAGTAATTATATATTTTCTATATACGGTTTTCATTATTCTTTTTTTATGGACCACACAATTCTTAAGAGAGGAAAAAATACATAATTATCAAAATTAAAGGGCAAAAAGCTAGGTTTGAAGACTTTTGAGTTTGAAGAAGATAAGGTGCAAGATCCAATTCATTTCATTATCAAGATTCCAAAACATGGTTATGAACTCTATATATTTTTTAATGTTTTTCATCCATTAATATGAGTAAATAGATTATTAGTTAGGACAAACAATATAATCTATGTGTGACGATTTAATTTAATTTTCAAGATTCTAGTTCTTTAAATTTTATGTGTTGGTTCTATTTATGGATTTTAATGCTTAGAATTACTTGGCCAATAATTCAATGATTTTGTGAATCTACCTTTTCCAGTTAATGTGATCGTTACATGGATTCTTAGAGTTTTAAGACGTTTAACTAAGGTTATCCGGATTCACATAGCGATATGGATTCGATTTAGTTAAATAATATCAATTTGAATTCGAGAGAGGTAAATTGAATATTTTAGTAAAAATCGACCGAACACTACAATAGTAATGAATTTTGATTAGCAAATTAAAGGGGATTCAGAAATTAAAAATGTAAGTCCTAGCATCCACATTCATACATAAAAAACCAAATTCGATTAATTGTGTACTTTTAGATACATTTAATTTAATTAGATAATCTGGATAATGAATCACCAAACTATATTCTTTGTTTTTCGTCATTTAGGAGTTAGAAATAGTAAATTAAGTATTAAGTTATAGTTCTTGTGCGAATGATAATCCAAACCCATTGATTAACTATATTAGTTATAATGATCCGTGCACTTGCGGTGATACGAAATTGACAACATTAACAAAAATTAAATTTGAGTGCAAATTGTTTACACAACTTCACTAAAGTAAAAGAGTAATGTTGTTCACCTCCACTGGTGCTAAGCATAAGTCTAGATGGTAATTACATAGCATTAAATGATAAATTCATTTAAATGCAGGCGATTCTCTAAATATAAGAAACCGTTATAAACTGATGCAGAGGAAATGCTCTGAATGTGCATAGCTATTAAAAGCTGATGTAGAGGTGATGCTCTAATTGTATAAGCAATTGTGATAAGTTGATACAGAAGCGATGCTTTGAATGTATGCAGTTGTGATAAATTGATGTAGATGCAATGCGCTAAATGTATAAGCAGTTGCAATAAGCTGATGTAGAGAAGATGCTCTGAATATAAATAGCTATGATAAGCGATATTGATACTGATGCAGAGGCAGAGGTAGAGGTAGAGGCAGACTTTCAATATATATGCCGCTATACCGATACTGATACAAAGGCGAGACTCTGAACTGAATATAAAAAATTAGAATGATACCGATGCAGAGTAGACTTGAATATATAAGCAACTGTATTGATACTGATACAGAGGTGAGACTCTAAACTGAAAATAAATAGTCGTACTGATACTGATACTGATGTAGAGCGAGACATAAATTGAATATAAATAGCTATATTGATACTGATGTGGAAGTAGACTCTAAATATATAAGCAGATGTACTAATATAGATGTACAAGCGAGACTGAACATACTAATATAGCTGTGATAATTCTCCGAATATATAACTTAGCTGTAATGAAGTTGAAGTAGAGGCATGATGAGCTCTCTGAAGATAAATGTAGCTAAGATATAGCTAATGCAGAGGCATGATGAACCCTTTGAAGATAAATGTAGCTATGATATAGCTAATGCAGAGGAATGATGAGCTCTTTTTTGTAGTCCTGCAAGGTGAGGAATCTCGAAGACCGGAGAATCGTCTTGAACTATCAAAGACTTATAAGCTGGCCTTGAATGGACGAGATCCCATAGCTGTGCTCAACAATAATGAGGGAGAGGTCTCGTAAAGCCAAAGAATCTATGTGGTGAAGCAAGGAATAAGCATCTTGCTCATCTCGAACTAATGAAGGCTTATAAGTTGGTTGATGAGTGTGTTTAACTCATGCATTTAGTACCATTTAAACTTGATAAATTGTCCGTTCTTAATAGTGTTTAGATCATTTTGATGTGTATTTTAGTGTTGTGTTATAGGTTAGGTAATATGGTGAAAAAGGCCTAATCATGGAGTCTGAAGAGGTTGATGAGTGAGAAAAAGAGAACAAAAGGGCAAAAATAAAAATTCTATATACAAAGCAGTGCCCAAGCACTATACTTGAGGAGCCTAGGCACCACTTGAAGATGAAAGGCAGGAATAAATATAGAGACAAGGTGCTCGGTACCACATGCCCAGCGTTCGGAGCCCATGGCTGGGCAAAGGGAAAGAAACAATATAGGGAACTGGCAAATAGATTTAAGTCGCAGCACTGCGGTGCTGCTCTTGCAACACATAGGCGCAGCACCATTAAAGATTGGGTTTTTTTTTAGTCTGTTTAAAAAATTCCAATTCATCCCAACTCGGCTAGACTGGTAGAAGACATAAATTCAGCTCTTGAGGGCACTTTTCAACTACACTTCGATGAGGTAAAATAAAGAGATCAAGCAATCAAGCGAGAGGAAGGGCAAGAAGAAGATTGATCTAAACTCCAAAAACTAGTTTTCATCTCTTTTCTTCTTTATGCTTATGATAATGAATTCTAGATTTTCTTATTCTCCAATCATGAACTAAATCTTTCATCTAAGGTTTGATGTAATCATGTTTTGAGTTTCAATAATTATTTCTTTGAGGTTTACTTTTAAGTATATTTGTGTTATTCTTAATGCTTTCAATTAAATAGCCATTGATTGATTTGATATTTAAGATTCGGTACTTGAGAGAGGTAATTTTTTCATCATAGAATAACACAACCTAGGTTTTATAGGTTTCGAGAGAAAGTATGAAATTTATGAAGCTTACTCCACAAAAGAATCTGGACTTTGATAAATTGTTGGCTTTAATTCGGAATAGAGATATTGGAATTTTCAATAATTATTTCTTTGAGGTTTACTTTTAAGTATATTTGTGTTATTCTTAATGCTTTCAATTAAATAGCCATTGATTGATTTGATATTTAAGATTCGGTACTTGAGAGAGGTAATTTTTTCATCATAGAATAACACAACCTAGGTTTTATAGGTTTCGAGAAAAATTATAAATCGTTTGAAGCTTTTCCATATAGAACCATGTAACTTATGTATTCTTAGATTTTTGATTCGGAATAGAGATATTGGAATTGAAATTTGGGAATGATTTTCACTCGGCACTCAAGAGAGGGAGTTGAAATATATTAGGATTCGTGCTTATAAACTTGGAAAATCAATTGGAGATAATTAGAGAATTAAGTAACACAGTTGATAGTTTGATGAAATCAAAACCCTACACTTGTCTCAAATTGCTTTAAACCCTACAAACTTGCTTTCAATAGTTGGTTTAGTCAAATTCTCACATTAGATTTAGTTAATTACATTGATATCATGAAGTTTGATTGTCTAAATAAAGTAAGGGCTATTTCGATTTTAGTACTCAGTACAAATTTTATTATCAATCCCTGTGGGTTTGATATCTTAACTTCACTGTTATATTTTAAAATTTGACATGGTGTGCTCGTATAGTTTTAATTTAAACTTCTTTACATCCAATTGTTTATTTGTTGGCATTCCAGCTATTTGTGCCAAGATCGAGAAACTTTGAATTATTACCATTTGATATTGAGACCGGAAGAACATTTTGGAGATTAAGGGCAATAAGAAGAAAAAAAATTGAAGCAATAACAACAAAGAAAACCAACAATAGCCAGCTATTCGAGATTATGTCGAACCAATTCTCAACAGCAACGACTCTAATATTGCGTTCCAAACTATTGCTGCAAGCAACTTTGAACTAAAGCCCGAATTGATTAGCATGGTGCAGTAGAGTCTGTTTGGAGGATCCCCATTAGAAGATCCAAATGCTCATCTAGTTACCATTTTCGAGATTTGTGATACTGTGAAAAGGAATGATGTTACCGAGGATGAAATTAGACTGTGTTTATTTTCCTTTTCCTTGAGGGATAAAACAAAGGCTTCAATCATTGTAGCCTGTTCTATTACTACTTGGGAGACGATGGTTCAGAGGTTTCTTATCAAATTCTTTCCCCCTTCCAAGTTAGCTCGAATACAAAGTGAGACCAAGGCAATCTTAACAAAGTGACTTCAAACCATTTTACGAGGCGTGGGAGTGATTCAAAGATTTACTTAGGAGATACCCTCAACATGGTTATCATAATTGGATGCCGATTGAGGTATTTTACAACGGGTTGAATGTCTAAGACTACAGATGATGTTTATTCCTTGCTGGATAAAATGGCCACCAACAGTTATCAATGGCCAAATGAACATTCAAGTGCAAAGGGATTTACTGGTCTTCATAATGTGGAACCCATTACAGTTCTTGTAGCTCAAATGTCATTACTTACTAGCCAAATAACTGCATTGACTACACAGAGAACTCAATAGAAAGCAGATTTGGCAATGCTGCTTCAATACCACAACAAGAGATTGAGAAGGTCTTATATGTAAACAGCTGAAATTTCAACAAAAGAAGAAATAACTAATCAAATTACTACCATCAAGAGCTGCGAAATCATGAGAACCTCTCTTATGGTAACAATAGGAATGTGCTGCAACCTTCTCCTAGGTTCAATAATCAAGTTTTTGAAGGAAACCCATCACTGGAAGATATCTTAAGAGGCTTTATTCAACATGGATGAGTCACAACTAGACAACTTTGAGACTTATATGACCAACATGGGGAGTACAACGAAACCTAGTGAAGTACAGATTGATCAGTTAGCTACTGTAATAAACTGTCAACCTATAGAAAAGTTTTCTAGTGATATCGAGGTAAACCCAAGTGCCATCACCCTGAGAAGTGGTAAAGAGATCATTGAGAGCAAGCATAAGGAGTCTTTAATTGCTACCGATATTTCTAATCAAGAAAACGAAGCATGTTAAAGATCAGGAAATTCAAGCAGGGAAAATAAAGAAGGCTCCTAAGCCTAATTCAACTCCATCCTTAGATAATTTACCAATCACGAAACCACACTACCATATCCATATAGAACTTGAAGAAAAGGTTTGATGCACAGTTTGCAAAATTCCTAAAACTTTCAAAAAAAAGCATATAAACATCCCTTTTGCAGACGCACTAGCACAAATGGCGAACTATGTCAAGTTTTTTAAAGAAGTGATATCAAAGAAGAAGAAGTTAGAGGAACATGAGACAATGAAGCTAACAGAAGAATGTAGTGCTATTCTCAAGAAAAAAAACTTCCTCAGAAATTGAAGGATCAATGCAGCTTTACAAATTAGTGCACAATTAGAGGTTCTACCATTGACAAAGCACTATGATCACTATGGGCTATCATCAACTTAAGCCTCTATCTTTATTCAAAAAGTTGGGTCTTGGAGAAGTGAGACCGATGACCATCACTTTGCAGTTTGCTGCTATCTCTCACATACCCAAAGGGGATTATTGAAGATGTGTTGGTTAAACTTGATAAAATCATGTTTTTGGGCTGATTTTGAGGTTTTGGATATGGAGGAAGACCAAGAGAACCCATTAATTCTTGGTTGTCCATTTTAAGAAACTAGTAGAGTTTTGATTCAAGTCCCGAGGACAGTTGATACTGCAGATCAATGAAGAACAAGTCATGTTCAATCTATACCAACCAATGAAATTCCCAGAAGAAGCTGTACTTGTCAAATGATCAATTTTATAGGTCTACTGGTGAGTGAAGGGTATAAAGAAGATCCTTTGAAGCCACTCAACACCGTTGAATCAAATGAGATTTTGAGTACTGAACCTCAGTTGAAGCCACCTCCAGGCCATTTTTGCTATTCTCATTTGGAAGAAAATTCTATTGTAAAGAATCTGAATTATAATTTGAAAGCAACAAGTGTAAAACGTCTATTGCAACTTGATAAAATGGAGTTCTGAAATGACGTCTGGGAAAAGGCAAAAGTCTACAAAGAATAGGCTAAGAATTGGCATGAAAGGATGAGACTGAGGAGAAATTTTATTCTAGGACAAGAAGTACCATTTTATAATTCCCGCTGGAAGTTGCTCTCAAATAGGCTTATATAGCGATGGTCAGGACCATTAACTATTCACTATTCCCATTTGGTGTTGTGAAGTTGAAGGGCGAGAATGAATTCACATTCCAAAACAATAAACGTAAGCATTATTATGGACAACAAGAGCGAAGCATAGAAGAAATTTCACTGGGAGATTCAAACTAAAGAATCTGACAATGTCAAGCTAATGACATTAAAGAAGCACTTCTTGGGAGACATTCTAAACTCTATCCCTCTTTTTCAATTATTTTAAGATAGATTATGCAATTTTTTTAATTGATTCTTAACACATTTTCTTTTTGTAGGTACATGATTGAGTTTGGGGTCGAAAACATGGTTTGAAAGGAGATTGGAGGTAAAAGATGAAAAAAGTACAGTTGTCAATAGAGAACTAGCACCCAGGTACTAGCATTTCAATGCCTAGGAGCCAACTAGAAGGACGAACCATGATTTTGTTTTTAACAAGATTGGGTGCCACAATTAGGGGTGGGCAAAACTCAAACCAACCCGATTAAACCAACTGGTTTGGGTCGGTTTTTTGCTTTTTTTGAGCGATTTTCGGGTATTGGGTTGGGTGGTCAGGTCGAGTTACGGGTTAACACCCTTAATCCGACCTAAACCGACCCGACCCGACCCAATCCAACTCGACCCGATCAGAAAAAAAATGAAGATGACGTCAAATTGAACAAGCAAAAGCTAAAAGCTAAAACCAAATAGCCAGAGGCTAGACTCCACTCCCAAGTCTCCAACCTTCACGCCTAATTCCTTTCCAGACTCTTCAAGCTAAAACCAAATTTCATCTCAAATCCCTCTTCAAAACCAACAAGCAGCAAGGCAATAATAGATCTACGCTTTTCCCCCAAATTTTTTCTCTTTGATTTCATCGTCAGGTTAGTCGGATTGTGAAGAATAATTTAGTTAACCTAGGTTTATTTTCTGCTTCTTTGTGTCAATTAATCAAATAGTTGATGATAAAAAAAAATTATTTGTAATTTCAATTTGGACCTTGCCATATTCCAGTTGAGCCACTTGACAAATGCATTTGATTTTTGGTATCTTAGTGTCCATCGTTGGAAGAAAAAATTATGTTGGAAGTGCCAAGTTGATTTGTATCCCAAATCTGAGAAAATGCATTTTCAGTTAACCTCAAATATTATATGTTTGACAAGGGAAGTATAAGGTGCCCCAGTATTGTAGAAAGTTGTTGGTTTCAATTCTGGGGAGACTTGTTTTGCAAGGAGAACTTGATAAGGTGATTTTTCACGATCTTTCGATAATTTCATCCCTCTTTATTTGATATCTGATACTACACTTGGAATGTGGCTTTGAAGTTCATGATTTAAACTGTGGATTAGTTCTCTAAAAGATTGGTATGGCTAAGATGTCAATACTCTACTTTGGCTTCATAATTGTAGGAATTTGATCTTTTCTATCAGGTCTTTGCCTCTTTTGTTTCTCCAACTGGCATTTTCTTCTACATTTCTTACTGGTTTGTTCAAGCATCTCTAGGATTTTTAAGGTTGTTTAGTGATCATCAAGTCCTACTTGTCTAAACAACTGGGGAAGGAAAAATGCTTATGTGATTCTGTTGACAAGTTGATTGATTCTTAGGTCTGTGACTTTTGTTTACTTGTGTTCTTTCATAGTGATAATTTGCTATTGCAAATCACATTTTTATGTATATTTATGTCAAAGAAAATCACATTGTTCCTCTGGTAATTGACTTCCATGTTACTCTGCTGCTGTATAATGTAGTTATGAGAATACAGATTTGGCATTACATTATGGTGCAATGTTGAGGGCTCGCATTCGCCACCAAACTGTTGCTAGGTGAGTGGATAATATGTTTTTATGCTACTTCAGATATTCGTTTATTGTAAGTAACAAAAAGTTAACTAGAAGTAACTTTCAAGTTAATTGGAGGCCCATTTGAGTTAATCGAAATATCAGTCATCTGAGAATACTGTATGCTTTATTTTCAGAAATTTATCTCACTTGATATCATCAATATTGGTTCCTGGTGACAAAGACAATGTTGGGTCCTCCCTTCCCCTTAGTTTTAGTAACTGCTCAATGGTGGACTAATATGGTCTTATTTCTTTTTAACTACTCTTTAAACTTTTTATCCTTGCCTTTTCCTCACATTCTCTGTCTATTAAACATGATGAACGAGATATGGAATGCAAACCGTGTTCTACATTTGACTAGGATAAGGCAATTTTACACTATTTTCTAGGCATTTTTTTGTATCACATTGAATTTATTTGTTTCCCGTTAGTGCAATAGTTGAATTTGATGCTGAACTATTCTAATTTCAAAATGTGATTTGCTTTGACATGTATGTTTTGGAATCAGAGCACAAAAAAATTTATTGACACCGATTGACTATATTAATNAGGCAATTTTACACTATTTTCTAGGCATTTTTTTGTATCACATTGAATTTATTTGTTTCCCGTTAGTGCAATAGTTGAATTTGATGCTGAACTATTCTAATTTCAAAATGTGATTTGCTTTGACATGTATGTTTTGGAATCAGAGCACAAAAAAATTTATTGACACCGATTGACTATATTAATATTATTTTACATCAAAAAATTGGATGATTTTAATTTTTATGCAATAACTTTATCTCAAACCGACCAACCCAACCCAACCCGACCGACGCATAATTGGGTTAGGTTGGGTTTCAACATTTACATGGGTTGGGTTGGATTTCGAGCAATTCGACAATGTTGGGTTGGGGCAAAAACTGACCTAACCCAACCCACGCCCACCCCTAGCCATAGTACCACATCTCAGGCACCGTACCCCAGCTCCGTTTGTGCATAAATCCAGTGCATCAGCCCCATTCTATCAATTCCAAGGTTCCGCTCTCCCTGTTGCATCGGCCCCATTCTAACTTGTACCTAGGCGTCACCTTGTCTGCCCTCGATTATTTAAAACGCTTAAACAAATTTTAATTCATCGCCATCTCCTCGCCCTAAACTGAAATTCTTCTTCTCCCCTCTTCAAATCTTCTCTTCAATCTGTAAATCTTCAACTGCTCTCCTCCTCAAAATCCCCTCTCTTCACATCTTTATTACTAATCTTACACTAATTCATAAACTCTCATTTCATCTACAACACAAACTGCATCTCAATTCAAGCCCTAATTCGAAAAGACCTATTCTCTTCCAAATTTCAAACCAAACATCATACTCCTCTTATACAACTCACACCACAACCACTACAAATATTGGTTTTTTCTACTTCAAGAAGGTTTCTCCACAAAGGAATTGCTACAATTTTGGGAATTACACCTCTACAAGAAGTGAAATCAACTTTGTATTTGAAACTACTATCTATCTTTTGGGAATATTTATGGTGTTGTGTTGGAAGATCTTTGCTTGATGCTATATATGTGAGTAGGAAGAAGTTGGGGTTTTTTGTTTTTGAATTGTGAAGGCCTATATTTGTTCTTATAAGGTATTTCTTAAAAAGCCAAGGAGAAAGTTTTTATAGTAGGGGTGGATTTTTATTATCAACTTAGGGGCTACGTTGTCATAGTGGATTGGATTGGTAGTACTTACATTAGTTGTTCATGCAACTGGTTGAGTATAATTTCAGATGGCTCCAAAATGAGCTCGAAACACGGCCTCCTCTTCTGCATCCTTTGATAAGAGTAAGTTTATTAGTGCAGAGCGACAAAAAGATACAATAACACGGGAAGTGCACATGAATTGTATTCCAGAGAGGTGTTTCGATGATTATATGAAAGGAGCAAATAGCATAACGGAGGTAGGGGTGTTTGCTAAACAGCCACAAGCAACTTTGATACCGGTGGTGAGAGAGTTCTATGCGAATGCTTGGGAGCACGGAGATTTTAAATTGTTTGTGAGAGGAAAATAGATTGCTTTTGATAGAACCTCCATTAATCGATTCTATAAATTGCCGGATTTGGATAATGATGATTATTCAAGGCTTTGCAAAGAGGGAGTTGATCCCGAGGAAATACTCTGTGTGTTGGCAAAACTCAGCACTTTATAGAAATGGTGTGATACTGATGCGATTAATTTTGTAGCTTTGGGTATGGTTTTCGAGTGTAAAGCTTGACATCACTTCACCTTTGCAAAACAAACTCTTATATAGAAACAATCTGAGTGAAGTAACAAAAGAGCATGCAGTACTAAACGATGCTATTCAGAGAGGCTTGTCGTAGATATTGGTAAAGGAATTCATAGTAGCATCATGCACACTCTGAAGGGTTCGACCTTTGGTGGTCTAGGACACCCGACCTTGATCCATGACTTATGCCAAAAGGGAGGTGTTGTGACTCATCCACCAGAAGAGGTGGTGCATGGCAAACCACACATCACACGGAGTAGAACTTGGAAGTTTTTGAGTAAGCAAGGATCTACTAGTGCACTGGCAGAGAAACAGCCATCCACCAGTCAGTAATATTTGCAATGACCTTGCTAGTCATCTTCAAGTAATGCAGCTATAGATAAATCAAATGCAAAATTCGTAGTATGAGTAGTTCAACTATCAAAATCAATTCAACAATGCATTGGCTTCTATGTTCTCAAATAGAGATGTCATGTTCTCTCAACCAAAACGTATTCCCTGCACATAAAGCCAATATGCTCTGCCTCACCAAGACACCGATTGCGATGAAGACATTTGATGTCTTTACTCATGGAAATTTTCCTCCTCCTTTGTCTTTAATTTTACATTGGAGACAATATTTAGTTTAATTTTTTTGGGCGGGGGGGAGGGAGGGTGAAACATTAGATGTTTAATTGCTTATGTGTGATTAATTTTTAATTTTTAATTTTTTTAATTTCACTTGATCCATGTGTGTCTTTTCTAGAAAAAAATTATGTTGCATTCTTGTATGAGTAAGATATGATTGCCGGTCATAATGCATATACTTGAGAATACGTATTAGTTTATGAATTGCGAATAAGACATATGTTTTGGTTGAATTTGTAAGTTGTTCATGTAGAATGTGGCAATATTTATGCACGCAAATTGAGTTTAGCATTGTATAAGAATAAGTTGATTCGTATTTGTTATAGGCTGAAATAGTGGCCTTAGATGCTAAATTCAAACAACCTCTAAATCTTACATCCTTAAATCAGATCTAGGATAGTTTCAGGTGATTGAGCTGTTATAGGGAGACATGGAGATAGATGTGGATTCTGTGTTTGCTAAATTTTGTGTCACAATTCGAAGATCATTGAGATGAAATTAGGTGAAAATCTTAAGTGGCGTGTTGTGAAGCTATCTAAAAAATTTCAATGAGGACAATTATTGAAAATCCCAAAAAGAAAACTCAAAAAGTGATCAAGGTAGTGCATGAAATAGAATACACAGTAAACTTAAAAAAACAGGTGTATGAAATAGAAGACAAACTACATGCCTTGATTACGCCCCCAGACACTTGTTTAAGAGAATTAAACCTTTGAGAAGGTATTTGAAGCTTAGTTGATTATTGATGGTTGAAGCATTCAAAAATAAGGAAAATCCTTATTTGTCAATTTATTGAGCTGTACTCAGTAAAATCCAACCAAACTTGAGAGGGTAAAGATTAATATATAAAAGTCAACTTTAGAATAACCTTGGGAAAGAGAATAAAAGAAAATAAGTTTGAGGATGTGTAAATCTCATGAGTGAAGAAATGATATATTTGATCGTTAATGGTCGAGGATTGAACCAACTTGTGAATATACAACGTTGCACTTGATTTTTCACACGCACACTCATTTTGCATTGGATAAGTTTTACATTATAATTTTGAAGTAGTTCATAAATTTGACATAATGCTTTCATTCTTGAGCCAAAAGGGTAGTTTATCGAGCTAAACGTTATTGAATATGAGTCGGTCTAAATGTATAGTAGTTTGTTCGTGTGTTTCTTTTCTTTTTGTTTTGTATTTGCTTGAGAAATAGCAAAGTATTAATTTTGGGGGTGTTTTGATGAATGTGTTTAAGTTATACATTTAGTACCATTTGATAAATTGTTCATTCTTAAGAGTGTTTAGAATGTTTTGATGTGCGTTTTAGTATTGTGTTAAAATAGGTTAGGTAATGTGGGAAGAAAGGGCTAATCATGGAGCTTGAAGAGGATAATAGCTGATGAAGAACGAAAGGGCAAAAACAAAAATTCTATGCATAAAGCAGTGCCCAAGCGCTATATTTGAGGCACCTAGGCGCACTTGAAGATGAGAGGCATACAAAAATACAGAGATGGGGTGCCAGGCACCCATCGAGAAAGAAACAATATAGGGATCTAGCGCTGCGCTAGCCAGATTTAGGTTACGGCATTGTAAGCCTTGCAGTTAAAGATACTGTTTATTTTTTAGTCTGTTTAAAAAGCCCAATTCAACCCCAACTTGACTAGAACTTGAAGAAGGCATATAAATACAACTCTTGAGGGCACTTTTCAACTACACTTTGATGAGGTAAAATCAAGAGGTCTAGCAATTGAGCGAAAGGAACAATGAGAAGAAGATTAATCCAAACTCCAAAATAGATTTTATCTCTTTTCTTCTTTATGTTTTGAGATTCAATAATTATTTATTTGAGATTTTCTTTTAAATTTATTTCTGTTATTTATACTTAGTGCTTTCAATTAATTGGTCATTGATTGATTGATTTGATGTTTAAGGTTTGTCACTCGAGAGAGGGAAGTTTGAACTGATCATAGAATAATACAAACTAGGTTTTATAGGTTTCAAGAGAAAATATAATCATTTGAAAAATCATAGAACTTATGAATCCTTAGATTTTTAATTCGGAATATAGATATTGGAATTGAGATTTGGGAATGATTTACACTCGGTACTCAAGAGAGGGAGTTAAAATATATTAGGGTTCTTGCTTTTAAACTTGGAAAACCAATTGGAGATAATTATAGAATTAAGAAACGTAGTTGATGGTTAGACGAAATCAAAGCCCTAAGCTTATCTCAAATTGCTTTAATCCCTACAAACTTGCTTTCAATCGTTGATTTCGTTAAACTCTCACGTTAGATTTAGCTAATTGGATTGATATCATAAATTTGATTGTCTAAATAATGTTAGGACTATTTCAATTTTAGTAATTAGTGTAAATTTGATTATCAATCCCTATGGTTTAACATCCTAAATTCACTATTATATTATAAAACTTGATACCATGTGCTCGCAATATAGTTGCACCTAACATTGGCCTTGAAATGACAAGGTCCTATAGCTGTACTCAACGATAGTTAGGGGTAAAGGATAAGCATCTCATGAAGCTAAAGAATCTATTTGGCAAACTGGGAGTAAACATCCCGCGAGGCAAGGAATAAACATCTTGCAAATGACTATCTCAAAGTATCGGAGACTTATAAGCTAGCCTCAGACATATGAGGTCTTAAAACTGTGCTCGATGATAGTGAGGGATGAAGAATGAGCATCTTGCGAAGTACAAAAAATCAGTTTGGTGAAGCTAGGTATAAACATCTCGTAAGACGAGGAATAAACATCTCGCGAATGGCTCTCTCGAACTATTAGAGACTTATAATCTGGTCTTGGATGGATGAGGTTTTATAACTGTGATCAACAATAGTGAGGGGTGAGGAATTAGCATCTCGCGTAGCCAAAGAATCTGTCTGGTGAAGCGAAAACAAACATCCCGTGAGATGAGGAATAAATATATCACGAATGGTTATCACAGTCTATCAGAGACTTATAAGCTAGCATTGGATGGATGATTACTATAGCTATGCTCGACGATAGTGAGGGGCGAGGAATGAGCATCTCGCGAAGCCGAAGAATTTGTCGATGAAGTGGGGAATAATCATCCCGTGATGAGAGGAGCAAACATCCCGTGAATGGTTCTCTCGAACTATCGGAGAAGTATAAGCTGGCTCAGATGGACGATGTCTTATACTGTGATTGAAGATAGTGAAGGACGAGGAATAATCTCAAAAAGCCAAGAACATAATATCTAGCATGGCCAGGCATCTCGAAGATAAATAAACCTTTCGCTTAACGAGGCACAAAAAGAAGAGTAAGCATCTCATGTGATGAGGCATCTCAAAGAGCGATGAATGAACATCTCTCATGGCAAGGTATCTCAAAGAGCGAGTGATAAACATCTGGTGTAACGAGGCATCCAAAAAGCGAGGAACTAACATCTCGCATTACAAGGAATCTCGAAGTGCTAGGAATAAACATCTCGCATGACGAGACATCTTGAAGAGCAAGGGATAAACATCTCGTATAATGAGGCATCTTGAAGAGTGAGGAATAAACATCTCGCATGGCGAGGTATCTCGAAGAGTGAGGGGTCAACATTTTGCATAAGGAGGCATCTCAAATAACGAGGAATAAACACCTCACCGACAAGGTATCTCGGAGAGCGGGGGATAAACATCTTGCTTAACGAGGTATCTAAAAGAGTGAGGGATAAACATCTTGCGTGGCGAGACATCTTGGAGATGAGGCCAAGAAAGGCTCATTTTGTAAGGGCAGACATGTCTAGTCGGGCCACAAAGATGTTCCTTTTTCATGCGTAAAACTTCGAGATTTTACCTTTTCTTTTATTCAAGGAACGAGAGCTCATAGAATGTTGCCTCTAATAGTAAGAAATTTACAACCTAGGGTTTGCCTTTAAATATTAAGAAAACCACGAGCTAGAGCTCGCCTTCAATAAATAAGAAAATGATGAGCTAGGGCTCACCTTCGATTAATAAGAAATATGAGCTAGGGCTCACCTTCGATAAATAAGGAAACCAAGAGCTATGGCTCGCCATCAATGATGGCCTTCAATGATCGCAATTATCATCTAATAATATAATATGTAGTCCATTCAGATAAACAAGAAAACAGGATAGCAGCATTTACGAGTTATCCTCTAGAAATAATGTTCAACTGATCCACAATCACATCACTGGAGGCAAAGATGGAAAAATGGAAATGTTTCGCAGCATGTAAATTATGCCTTGATGTATTCATTTATTCTACATTATGCATTGTGTTGAAAGTATGATTTATTGGTACATTTTACCAAAAATTCACAACTTTATTTGACAATTGTACCAAACCTAGAATTTGGACTCCACCTAAAAGTAAACAAAATGGATAATAAAATCTCAGGTTATCCACTTAGGAGCTTGAAGTTCGCCTTGGACAATTAATCTTCATATGTGGAGTATGACAACTACAAGCTCATTTTGAAATATTCATGGAAGCAAGCATCATCTCATGAGTAAAATTTGCTGGGGAAAATAAGAAAAATCCATCAGTAATTGGTGACTTCAAATTAATATATTTCCAAGCACCCATTCGGCCATGCTTTTTATTGCCCTTGGATCGTCATAGCAGGAGGATATGAGAATCTCAAATTTATAGATGATTGCATCTATGTTGAACCACGAAATTGAGCAATTATTCTTCGTGTGCCAATCCAATGCAAGAAGCCCAATAAGAATACCCAAACTTGAAAATAGTCTCAAAGCAACATATAATAACCCAATGAAGTAATAGGTTCCATATTAATAGATGATGACGGAAAGGTACATATTTTCTTGGTAAATTGTGCTGAGATAACAAAATATACAACATAGCATGCCATGGACATGTAGCTCAATCATATGGCATCAAATAAAGTGCAGTCGAATAACTACTTTGAAGATTCTAATAATAATTGATTTGTGAAAGACTACATACTTTTCCAGCTTGGTCATCAAGCACCGCCTGCTTAATAGACAGATTTGATTCCCTTTCCTGCGGTGGCTTCCTGAATATACTAACTCCAAAGTTCCTTGGTACCAATCCTGCAATTGTAAGATTTCATTAATCGGATGTTATTAGATTTAAAATCACAATTACATATTCATAGGACTTCAACTGTTGCTTCGATGAAAATGTTATACTGCCTGATTCAGGGAATGAAATTGCCGTTGAAAAATTGTGAAATCATGAATCATCTAAGCCACTAATTCTAAAATTATGCACACTTCAATTCATAGGAACCGCAAGAATATAGAAAATTTAAAAAAATTATAAATGTTTTTGAATAACCTCCATATGAACAACTTCAACAATCACGCTGTGCGATCCTTCGTGTCGTTTAGAAAGGATCTAGGCTTTCAGTTTTGGGGAATTAGGGTTTGATTTCATTTCATTGCTTTTAATTTTGGCTTGGCTAAGGTGTGTTTAGAGATGCAATTTAATGAGCTGGCATTTTAATTTCTGACTTGTAAGGATTTAATTGGTAACGTTTATATCCCGTAGGCATGGGTTAGTAACAGAAGTTACCCGACGATGTGCAACTTCATATAGTTTTATGGGTAATAAATATCCGCAAACTAAAGTATAATGAGTGATCTTACCCGAAGTTCGGTGTTTGTTGAAACAATTAACTAATTTCATTTGCCAATAAAAAATCTGTAAGAAAGTTGTAATTAGCCAACAAACTTGTTTGAAATTGCCACCATCAGTATCTTGTTATTGTCAAATTTAATATGGAGAAGCTAGGTCATGGATCTACCTACAGTCACTGTTGTATTGTTGGGTGTTGCTTCTAGTGCCGGTGGTTGCCTTAACTGTCAAAATTTACCGCGATGATACCGGGTTCCCTGATCGATAAATTTTTTATTTGGGCATTTCATCAAAGCATTAACGGTGTGTTTTGTGGCAGATTTGATTTTCTAAATACCTTTTCCATACCTCTGTCTCTTTGACTGTCTTCATAACAATTCAAAAGTCAGGCAATTAATTCCAAAAGAATTTAGCTTGAGTTAACAAGCTTATACGATTTTGTTTCTCTTTGACAAAATCCGTTGCCATGATGGTGGAGAACTTGAAGATGTAGCAGCATTGTTTGATTATTGAAATTATCATATGACCTTGGTATCAACTACTTGTAGCAATAGCTATTTGTCAATGCTATTTTTTCGGTTAGTGGCTTCAATGCTGCTTCTGAAAAATGAAGATTCCAGCATATTGCTCTTCTTCTTAGCAATAAACTTTTAATTTCCCTCTTAATTTTCATTTCTTCCTATGTGTTTCATTTGGTGTTGATTTGTTCCAAACAAAAAATGGTTAATATGGTTGACAACACTCGAACACACAAATATGTATTTAGTGGAGACCCATAGGCAAATGTGTTGAATCAATCCACTTTTTTTCTTCACAAGCAAAAAATGGTTAACCAGTAATAGCCATTTTTCATTGCAGATTTTTTAACTCAAGATTCTTCAATCCTTTGTCAGAAAAATCCTTTTTTCAGATTTTTCAATGGTTGACTTTGCTATTTCGGTAGAAACTGGCCGGGAAAAATTCTTCATTTTCGTTAGCCTTTTAGATGTGCTGATAACGTGGTTAACATACAATTTTCCACAAACAGTGTCAATATGTTGACCTCGTCTTTCTAGGGGTAACATGGTCAATAGATCCAAGGCATCTCACATTCACGTATGCCCATTCCTGCACACATGACCTATTCTGGTGGTGGGATACCCGGCCGTGTATACTCCGATGATCAAATCGGTTGATAATATAAGTATTTGAGTGTGAGACGTGCTTTAGATGTGAGCCATGTACGTAAAACGAGTTCATCGTTGGGGGAATATGTATGGAATATAGATACAACAAAGTTAAAGCTTGAGAGTCTAAACTTGTTTTACCTTTGAATGATGCAATATGTGAGCTTTTGTAGTAAAATGAAATAAGAGTCATTGGATGAGAAGACACATGGTCTCATCCAAACGGTCAAAGCATTTTATCAGGAGCATCGATCAATCAAATGTATTTAATTTTGTGGCCTTTGCCTTACTAGGCCTGAAGAGCTTAGTTTAGACTTGACCAAACTTGGTAAAGTGGCTGTTGTAGTGAGTTGTCACATCAATCATTCATAAAAGATTTTTTTTACAAGATCTTCTTACAAACACATCTACCTACTTCACCCCATCCTTGATGGCTCGCCAGCCCCAACATAGGGTTTCGGCTAAAATTGCCACATGGGTAGGACTACGTAGAGTGAGGACCCGGGTTCATTGGGCATGTGGCTATGCTTGGAGCCTCGCTGGAAGAGGTGTAACAATAATCCTCCCAAGTCCATGCATAAATATTCATATAATGAGTGAACTTTTGTCGCATGCAGCATGTTCTATTCTTGAAGAGTTGGTGCTCTGGCAGGGGTTGTAATATGTTGGTTGGACGTGCTTTTCTAACATCCCTCGGTTGTGAAGAAATAACGTAGCACATCCAAAATGGAATGAACAAAGATAGTCCTAGGAATCGATCACTATGTTAGAGTCGAACTAGACAGTAGATTTGCAAAACAAACAAAAAGAATAGCTTATTGAATGGCTAATAGCTAATTGAACCTAAAATGATTACTATGTACAACATAAGCCCCAAATTACCTGGGTTTGGAGAGGGAGTAGA
>CAIGRO010121455.1:0-18595 GCA_903798355.1 Fraxinus baroniana | reverse complement strand
TTTTTTTTTTTTTGAAAATTACCTATTTAATTACAGTTAATGCGACTGTGTCTAACGTGGCGTACTAATTAATATCGTTCATTTATCTCCAAGTTAAAATTTAACAATGACAAGCAGGACTTTAGTTCAACGTTTTGTAGCCAATGACCACTAATGTAATTATTAGAAACTTTAGTGTCTACTCTTGTCAAAAAAATTACTTTAATGACCATTTTGATTTGTTTAACAAACTTTGGTGATCGTGGCTTGAATTAATCCATTTATTTATTTATTTTAAATTTTTAATCAAGTTTATTTGAACGGATCTTGGGAAAAGTCAAACCGTGTCCACTTTTTATTCAAACTTCCAATAAAATCTCAAAACGTTCACTCTCTCAAAACCCAGTAAAATCTCAATCTTCCTCTCCGTCGACTATCGGAAGCACCCCAACAGCTGTCGCCTCCCCTTAGCACTACTGTTCCTTCGTATCTTGGAAACCCATTTTTCTGTTTCACAGCCATGGCTCGAGAAACTAGCTTAGCTTCAACAAACTCTAACATAAAAGGAGTTCTGACGAATGGCGGTAAATACGTGCGCTACAATCTGTATGGAAACTTGTTCGAGGTCTCCAGTAAATATGTTCCTCCACTACGTCCCATTGGTCGTGGCGCCTATGGCCTTGTGTGGTTAGTTCGAATACACCCCCCCCCCCCGCCCCCCGCCCCAAAACCCCCGAAGAACTAGAAGCACGAGAAATTTATTCTTCAGTGATGTGATTTTCTAATATGTGTTATTGATAAATGGGTGGAGTGGATGGCTTCTTAGATATATGTTAGGGAAGACAAATTGTAGTTTTAATTACAACTCCTTCACTCTTGTAGCATGTTTGAGTCTTTGCCGGGAGGATTGGATAAGAATAGAAACTAATGGGATTCGTTTGATTGCAAGGGTGGAAAGGAAATGAATTCTAGGGAAAGTAATTATCTAAAAATTGTTTTCAGAATTGTTAATTAAGTGTGTTTGAACTTTGCAGCGAAAATTTTTAAAATTATGTATTCATTTGACTTTTACATGTAAATTGTCAATTAAAGTGATAATTTTTTCCAAATTGGTTATAAAATTTGTTTATATTGCCAAAAAGTAAAAAAAAAAAAAAAAAAAAAGGAAAATTTTTTTTTTTCCCTAAAAAATCATTTTTTTTTATCGAAGTTTAGTGTCCTTCGGCTTTGTTTTACATGAAAATAGTCCATTAAAATGATTTTATTTTATTTTTTATTTTTTTACAATTGGTTATGAAATTTGTTTCCATTGCAAAAAATAAAAAAATCTGGCAAAACCTGGAAAAGATTTTGGTGGGAAAGCCTTTTCCCTAAAAACCAAGAAAGAGGGCGCGTGGGGGTGGGGGGAAAGAAAAAATTTTCCAATCAAACACAATATTTCTTGGAAAATCCATGGAATTTGTGGTGTATCAAACACAACTTTAAGTCTTGTTCATTATCTGTTCATGGAAAATCCTTAATTTTTCGAATTCCATACCAGTGTTCCACTTTAACAAGAAAACAACCTTAAAAAATGTATTTATTGTCTAGAGGCAAATTCCTATTTCAATCATCAAGAACATTTCTTTGACCTCTCTCACTCCTTCCTCCAAATTATCCGCTCGATCATTTTAATTCAGCTCACAGACCCGCTTGACCGTCCACTCGGGCATGGGCAAGACATATGAATGGCTGACAAATGAATAAATATGTAGGCCCGACCTCCACAGAAGAGTGAAGCGCTAAAGAATTGATTCATGTGGAAAGTTTATCATTCCTTAATTGCTTATATGGAAGTTACATTTTTCTTGCTCTATGAGTGGGTCTTCTGTGGGGTGAATATATTTTTGGCTTGCTTTTTGATTGTTTTATATGTGAATATTGTGAAGGAATAAATCTATATCGATTAAATATCAAACCATAACAACCATTTAAGGGCTCAGTCCACTCTTTTTAATAATGTTGACTTTTTATGATGAAACCCAAGTCTTAATCAATATTGGCGATCAATTACAAGGTGACTTTTCACTTGCCATTTTCCTTGTGATTGGCTCATTAGGGAAGTTCTTTACCTCTAAAACCTCTTGTACTGCAAGTGGCAGTTTACTAGCCTTGTAGTTTGTTGAAATGGGAGTTTGAAGACTGATTCCACAGAAGTGGTGTTAGGTAGACTTTTGCATAAAAAATTGTCCCCAAAAGCAGAAAATCTCCATACTTATGGACAGGGTTGTTACAGTATATTTATTTAGTCATTTTGTTTTATGGACTTGGTCATTACAGTAAATTTATTTTGTCATTTTATTTTATGTTTGTAGTGCTGCCATCAATAAAGAAACAAATGAGGAGGTTGCAATAAAGAAGATTGGAAATGCATTTGATAACAGAATAGATGCTAAAAGAACTTTGAGAGAAATTAAACTCTTACGCCATATGGATCATGAAAATGTATGGTTATTACTACTTCGTTATCCTTTGCAATCCTAAGAATTGCATGATGGGAATTTGCAATAATTTGATTCCTTTGATTTTTTCTGATTTGTTTAACATAGGTTATTGCTATCAAGGATATCATAAGACCACCGAAGAAGGATGCTTTTAATGATGTGTACATAGTTTATGAATTGATGGATACAGATTTACATCAGATTATTCGGTCCGATCAAACACTGACGGATGACCATTGTCAGGTTTTAGTCTCTACTCACTTTCAGTGAATTTTTTTTTTTTTGTTTACTTCGTATACTGTCTTTGAAGTTCAATGTTTTACTGTGTTTTTTGTCCAGGTGGTTGTTGTAAACTAACTATAAAAATGTCCTATTTCTTATCAGTTGTTGTGAGATTCTATAATAAGAGCTCGTTTGGTAGAGATTAAAATTGAAAAACTAGTCGTTGTTGACTTTTATTAGATAAGTGGAATTCAATAATGGCTATATTTTCAATTTTAATTAGATTTTAATCGGTACCAAACGGGCTCTAAGTCTATTTAAGGCAATAGGTGATCTCCTCTGCAGTGTTATCGAAATAGTATGTGGGTTAATCTTTGATGTACTTTTGTAGTACTTTCTATACCAGCTGTTACGAGGATTGAAATACGTACATTCAGCAAATGTCTTGCATCGGGACCTTAAGCCCAGTAATTTGCTTCTGAACGCAAACTGCGATCTAAAGATAGGAGATTTTGGTTTGGCAAGGACGACTTCTGAAACTGATTTCATGACTGAATATGTAGTCACTCGTTGGTATCGAGCACCTGAATTGCTCCTTAATTGCTCAGAATACACGGCTGCAATTGATGTATGGTCTGTTGGTTGCATACTTGCTGAAATATTGACTAGAGAGCCTCTGTTCCCTGGCAAAGATTATGTACATCAGCTCAAACTCATCACTGAGGTAGTATTCTATAGCAGTAGTTGTCATTTCTCTAGCCGATTGATCTTTGATTATTTTATTAATTGAATTCTTTGTCTCTAAAGAAGATTAATTGAGAATTTGAGCATTTTATTTTGAGAGCAATGCTTATGATTTTTACACAATCATTTAAACAATTAAGATGATGTTGAAAGACAAATATTTACAAACCTATGGTTAAAGATTTTGCATATATCTTCCACATACAACTAGTGAGGAGCTGTATCATAAATAAATTTTTTAAAGTACTTTGTAAAAACATTATCTAAATCAGTTCAGCCTGCTAATATTGTTATAAAGCCATAATAGAGACGGAAAAAAAATGGGAGATTCAGAAAGAGAGGAACTAGAGAATGGAGTTCTGCTTTATGCAGCGTTACTTTTATGTTTATTTATTTTGCATGTATCATAACATGTATTTTTTTCTTTTTCTTAAAAGCTGTTAGGCACACCTGATGATGCGACCCTTAAGTTTCTACGAAGTGATAATGCCCGAAAATATGTCAAACAACTTCCTCAATTTCCAAAGCAACAGTTGTCGGCTAGATTTCCCAACATGTCTCCTTTGGCACTGGATTTGTTGGAGAAATTGCTTGTGTTTGATCCGAACCAACGTATAACTGGTAAGAATATCTTCTGTTTTAACTACAAAATCATTTAGCCCTGTTTGGTTTGGATTAAAATCCAATTAAAATCTCAAGTCAAAGTCAACAAAATTTTAACCACATATTTCATTGGATCCATAACTTTTTAACCACAAATTTCATCAATTTTTATCAAAATCTACTAAAAATTTGATTATAATCTCTATCAAACAGGGGATTCATTTTATTTCCCATTTGGGTCACTTTTGTGTTATTCTTTTGACATTGACTTTATGGATTCTACAGTTGATGACGCTCTCTGTCACCCATACCTGTCCTCTCTTCACGATATCAATGACGAGCCAATCTGCTCCAAGCCTTTCAGTTTTGATTTCGAGCAGCAAGCAATAACTGAAGAAAACATTAAGGATCTTATTTGGATGGAATCAATCGTGTTCAATCCAGATCCAGCTCATTAGCCATTGCTGATCATAATGCTTCGCATTTGCTTTATAAATATGTATTGGCCCCTTTATCTCTTCACTGATCCCCATTAGGTCACCGTTCTCTGTTGTTTTTGTCACCCTGGAAATTAAATTTATGTACGAGCCTATGAGGAGATGAAAAAGTCTTGACAAAAGGATGTAAGAAGTGGTGGAGATTATGTTCACGCTTAGTAGGGGGTGCTGGGTCCTTAAGATATTTCTGGTGTTGTAATATTTATGGCATTTTGTTGCACACTTTGATGTAAATTAAAAGATTGATATTTTTGCAACTCTGATATCTTTGTAATACTCATGACTTTAAGTTATATGCTTATGTAATTAACATCAGCTTTAAGGAGATCTTGAAAATTCATTAAGATTTTTGCATATTTCATATTTGTTTTTTGTCTTTCAGAAGGTAGATCTCTTTGCCTTTGCAAAGTGGGAGGTAGCAACGATAATTCTTTTGAAAATTCATAATTATCATTTGCGGCATGTTTCTTTTGATAGATGGCTGGTGGCTTCTGTTATCGAATTATTTCTCCTTGAATTATTGGAAGGGATCCAATGGTCTTACATTTTTCCTTGGATTTTGATCTGATACACCTATGTTTATTGGGATAGCTGTGTTATTACACAGGTTCATTGCCAAGGTTTAAGACAAGTCAAAAGACTTCCAATGTGAATAAAATTATTTTGAGCCGAAGTGTGTGAATACATAATTGCTTGAGTTGAGACTTGAGTTCCAGGTATGCCTTTCATCATAAAGTTACTGATAAATCTTTTGTTCTTCATACTCAGAAGTCTGAAGAATTTCAATTATATATGTTTTATTACAGACTCCAATGAATATTTCCTTCTGTAAGAACACGTCTGCACATCAAGATTGTCAATTGGTAAGCTGTCTTTTGGGAAATTACAGGCTGAAATATACTCTGGTCCCTGGTCTGGTAGCTGTTCACAGGGTTGAGGAACCACACCACTCGAAATCCCTTCAATGTTTGTGCAATTCCAAGGTACTTTCTTTGCTTTCTTTGCCAACGCAATGGTAACATTAGATATGCAGACTCCTGTAAATGGATCACCTGAGATTCCTTCCAACCTTGCAGCCATAGTCACATTCTCAGCAATCATGTCCCGGTAATTGATATTCTGAATAATGGGAAGTGCATTTGGGTTGTAGTTATTATCTGCATGAGAACCATAATCTCCTGTCATCCAGAATGCCCATTTCATGGTTTTCATGGTCATTCCTCGAACATATATATCCTTCACGTACCCTCCTCGTCCAATTGCGGTCTTGATCCTAACTCCTGATTCTGAATTGATGGCTAGGATATCTTCAGCTCTAACATCCTCGATTCCTCCAGACATTTCACTTCCTAAGGCAATAACAGCACTGGATGGAGAAATGCAAGTGAGCCTTCTTATAACAAGTTGCTTTGTAGGCATCCCAAAAGCAATTCCGTACTCATCCCAACCGCTCTTAACAGCAATACAATCATCTCCGGAGACAATGTAACAGTCCTCAATTCGAGTATTTATGCATGAATCTGAAAATCGTAAAAAAAAAAGAAAGAAAAGAAATGTATCAATGAAGACACAAAATTGAATCTGTTTCCCTTCCTTTCATCTGGTCCTTAATTGTCCGTTTGAAAGGCTTTTGAAAAGCCAAAGCTGCTTCTAAGATTAAAAGTCTTTCTTGGGGCTGTTTGGATAATTTTGTGGATGTGCTTTATTTGATTAGAAAAGCATTTAGAGAAAATCGGTTTAAGATGTTTCTCCCATGAAGCTTTTCTACGAAAAACAGAAGCCAAATGGGCCCTAAGAAATGTTGAATATCTTTTTTTTACCTGGGTTGATACCGTCTGTGTTTGGAGACGTGACAGGTGCAATGATCGTGATGCCTTGGACTATAATATTACTGCATTTCAGAAAAGGAAATCAAATCATTTGAATCAATGCATATCCCCTCCTAGGCCAACACATTGAAGAATTTAACACAATACCTGCTGTATACAGGATGAACATTCCACGACGGGGAGTTAACGAGTGTGAGGTTCGATATTTGAATACTATCAGAATACATGATTTCGATCAGGTATGGCCTTGTGTATTGTAATTCTCCCTTGTGAAATTTGTCCCACCAGGAAGCACCCTGACCATCAATTGTGCCATTATTGCCTGAAATCAGATTGCATAAGCCGTTTTTATGAGTCAATGATGATATGATTTTCTGTTTCTCGAAAACCAATTTGAAGATTTGCTTGCTACCTGTTATTACCACATCAGTGAGGTTGGTACCAAAAATAAGACTGATGTATCTTCCACCTTCCGTGTCCCTTCCTCGACCATATGATGGTAGAGGCTCTATTACTGCCCACTCATTTTCATCCTACACATAGTTCATAAGAAGCTGCATTAGGATAAATTAAGATTCTTTTTAATAAAGTTGGATCAACTACATGAATCATTTCGATCATTTGCATTATTCACTTATTTCTAAATTAAACTTAGCAGGCTTGAAGATTGCTGAACTGCTGATAGAATTGGTCAAACCTGAGAAGCAAGAAGAACAGCGTCTTTATGGAGATATAGAGTGAAATGACTGGTGACATTGAAGCTTCCGGTCAACCATTTTCCTGGAGGAACAAAAAGTATTGACCCACCATCCGACTCAAACTGGCTGAGATGATCAATGGCTGCCTGAAAAGCTTTAGTATTTGACGTTGTTCCATCTCCAACACCTCCAAAATCTGTCAAGGCTGCGCTGTGAGCCCTGCAACTTATAGCGCAGTACTCGAAGTAATCGAGGTGACGAACATGCCTCCCTTGAACGTTTCTTGATCGTAGCAGAATCGTAGCAAAAACAAGTAAAACTATATGAATTACCTGTGAAATTTCGATCCGAATTTTATCAGAAACAAACCAGTTCATTTAAAGTTTTTTTAGAAGGAACTGAAAGGTGTAATGAGTTTAGAATGAACTTACTTGAGGTTTTCCGTGACATCTTGAAAACTCCATCTTATGTTTACAGTTGAGGATTGTCTTGTTGTATAGTGCATATATATAACAATAATGCAATTGCGTGTACATAAGCCCGTGAACTTTTGTCCAACGTTTACTCTTGTCGTTTAGTCTTTCTGATGTTGTCGTTTGCTTGGCGGGATTTGTGGTTGTAAGAAAGAGAAATTTGCAGAACTGCCCATGTTATGTAATGTAACTTCCATTTTGCTTGAAAGAAAAAATTAGGTAGAAACTATTCTCATTAGTTGACCAAAAAATACATTTGAAATGGCTTGTCTATTGTAAAGACCTAAAAGAATATATAAAGATTTAAAAAATATATGTTAGGTATTATGCAATGTGAATGGTGGAAATTTGCCTCACACAATGTGATGTAAAGAGGCAGATTTGAGCGTTGGTGGGATTACAAGCCCAATTTCTTATGCATGTTTATAGGTATGCTTAAAATTAAGTATTGAATTCCGCCCCCCGCCCCCCCAAAAAAAAAAAAAAAAAAGGAAGGCATTTTCAGCGAAAAAAAATAAATTTGGATTATTCAAAAAGAATTCCGGGTTCCGGCACTTGAAAGCAAAGGAAAAGATGGAGAATTGTACAAGTTGCATAAAGAAATAGATTGTGCAGCTGGTATTTTTTTTTTTTTTTTATTAATTACTCTTCCAACATTTTGCTTGTTTTCTACTTCAACTAGCCATTGATATTAAGAGTAATGGTATTGACGATAGATCGTCACCTTATGCGGCAATACAATGACATTAAATGATAGGTCAAAAATAAAGAGAAAATTAAACACGTTTATACTTTTTAACTTTATCATTTTAAAAATCTGATTTTAACTTTATTCTTTCAAAATTAAGTTTATACTACACCACCACCCCGCCTCACATCACCCCACCTATCCTTTTTCCCATTTTACCGAGTCACAATTCATGCCACTACCACTTCATCATCACTGTCCGTCACTTAAACAACAACCGCTCACCATTACCCCAATCCGTCACAACAACTTACCTCCACACCCATCTGTCCCCAAAAACAGATATCTCCTATTTAAAATCACTGGTGTTTAAAGGACCAGATCAGTCATATCGCACATGAACATGAGGTGACATGTATCCACATCCTCCACTAATTTAACAAATGATTTGTTTGGAGTGGGTTAACAAAGTGCACCTCTTGTGGGGTCTGCATATGTCAATGTGCGCATACCACTTTGATATCCTGTGTCCACTATTTGACACATTCACCGGTTATGGTGCGGAATGTGAGGTATGGGACCAAATTGCACGTTCTATAATTGTACCAATGATAAAATCATATAATACCATAGCAATCAACTATAGTTTATGTTAATTTAAATTGTAATAACATGTTTGATATATGTATTGTTGTGTCGAAACTCTTGAAATAAATGAAGTAATATGCAACTGTTATGAAGATGAGTTCTAATTGAAATCAGGCTACAACCATGGAAATATGTTAGAATAGTATGGTATCCTCTCCCGATCAAGGCTTCAATTTTGTCTTGCAAGATTAGATAGTTGTCGGGATTATGGTCGTGAATTTTGTGAAATTTGCAGTATAAGTTTCGATCTTGGTTGTTTGAGTTTGACTTCAAAGGAGGGGGACACTTCAGGTTCCTTTTATCTTGATCTTCATCAGTATGTGTGGTATTGTGAACTCTCCGAATCTGGAATCCTTGCTTGAGGCACTTTCAGAAAGCTTCGAGGTTTGATTGTCGAATCTTTTGCCAGAATTACACTCTCTTCTGACCAAACTCATCTAGAGTTGAAACTGGGGCTTGGCTTGGAGGGAAGACTAAGGTCACGAGTACTGGTGCAGTGGTGCTAGAGTCCTCGGGTCTTCCATGTGATGTATTATTCACTTCTGTTGAGGAGCTAATTCATTGTGTTAGGTGAGCAATTGGACACGGAAATCTTGAAAGTCTCTCTTCAGACAGGATGAGTAAGGGTTGACATCTTGATAAAAAATTAACTTTTCAAGGTCAAATGGATGGAAACCGTGAAAATGACCATTTTTGCAAATAAACTATATTAAGGATGTCCAAGCCAAGAAGAAAGCATTACGGCCAAAACTGCACATAGGCCGTGGGTTAAAGACCATTCGCCTCAACATCCCTTTTGAATTTGACCTATATTTAAAAATCTTCATTTAACACTCCCACCCATTTTTCATTTAATATTATTGTTTCTATTTTTTAAATATGACATAAGAATAAATCTAGAAGCACATAAAAAATAAAATAAAATAAGAAATAGTCGGGTAGGTTTGGATGGTACAACGCAAGACATTTTACCATTCCTATACCTTGTGCTCGACTGGGGTCAAGAACCATTAAAATAATAACAAATAAATAAACCTTGTATATGCACATTTCTAATTTTGTATGTTGGTTTGAGAATGACAGTATTTGTCATCTTACGTACTAGGGGGATTCACATAAATTGACGTTGCAATTGAAAGTCTATGAAAGAGTGCTGCTACACTATTGTATGACCAGATTTAGTGTTATTACTTTTTTTCGTTTATCAATGTGCGCTTATGAATTGTTTTGTCGTGCATATTAGGTGCATGCTTGGATCAGATTAAAATCAGATTTTAATTTAAATTAAAGTCAAACAATCAATATCATTCGCATTTTTCATGGGTCCCACATCTTTTCAACCGCATATCTCAAAATAGTGAGTCTACTAGTACACCGCGGTGTCCATCGGGGTGTTCATAATGGACACCCGGCAGCCCCCTATTAGAGAGAGTGTCGGTGGGGCCGCCCCGATGTACACCCCGATGGACACCCTGATGTATAAGTAGATTAATTCATCTCAAAAACTTCTATTATAATCCACTAAAAATTTGTTTTTAATTCACACCGAACACCCCTTAGATGTCATTACGACATTACCAAAGAAGAAAAAAAAAATCTAAAATCTTGTTTAATGCGAGAATAAACATGATATGACCATTAATCTTTCCTTAAAATAATTAAGTCCCATAACTGTAGCTAACATGATGATTAATTTTCTTATGATGAGATTATTTGTCTCCCTTGGCCGTCTAAGTTCACTGTGAGCAAATTTAGGATGCCAGGCTGACAAAATGTGCTTTGCAGCAAGAACTACAGCACTTGGGCAAAGATTTTTACTGTTGATGTGACCAAAAGACACATAATAATAGGTATACTTTTGTTGGCCAAAAATGTAGAAAAAAGTTGGACCACGTTTGGACTAATTAAACTGGTGAAATGATCTTACAAGTGACCAAGAGAAGAAGTTGCAGCATCAATTCAGAAGGGAAGAAGCTTGAATGCTAAAAGGAAATTGGATCTAGACTTTAAGAGCACGTCTAGTACTCAATACTAAAAAATAACCTCGGAAATAATTTTAAATATTTTACCTTTTCAATCACCTTCAACGTTGTTCATTTCAAAGTTTTAAAGTTTCAAGGAGTGTTAACTTTTAAGCTGTATTTTGACTACTTTGTTAGGCTTGAGTTTGAATCTTGCCACACTCATTTATAAATCTAGTAATTCTATTATGCCTTCTAATCCAGAAATGAGTTTCCTATACAGGTCAAATGATACGTTGAAGACATTATTTAAGTAAATATACGCGCTGTCTCTCTATAATAACTTAAGTTTTGATATGAGATGACTATATAATATCATAGTCCAAAATTTCAAGATTGCTTTTCTCTAATGACATACCATCTTCGGATGATATATTAAGGTTAAAATTTTACATTGCCTAAACATAAAAACAATTATGACGTCATTATTCCTATGAAGAACATTGAACTTCTACGGCAGAACCCAAAAAAGATGTGGTTATTGCTCTTTTTAGCCAATCAAGTCTATATGAATCTTGTTAATACTTGCCACGTTATCATTATAGTTCTATTTTTCTAGGTATATGGATATCAATTTCATAATTTATGTTTAGCTATTCATTCCATTGGAGGATTATTCCATACCCAACCTCTAGAACTAAGATAATCGTTGTAAGACTTTGGCAGACTGATTCAACGAATGAAAATCATATTTTGACACTCGTAGTTGTTCTCTTTTGTCACGAGGTCCAGGTCCGGGGATTAGGTTTTGAAGGCAGATTTAGCCCCTGTTTGTCATCCATTTTCTCAAACATTGTTTACTACAGTAAACAATCTCCACTACATATTCACTCAATAAAATATTCTACACACAAACCAATAAAATTACTTTACTTTTCAACTATACATTCTCCAAAAAATAGTACTCAAAACTCTATTTATTCCCTCAAAATAGGAGAAAAACAGGCCATTTCCTACTAAAAAAGACTCGACAATACAATAAATATAATTTCTTTCATTAATATTTTGCAATACTAATAAATCAATGTAACGGCACATGCCATGAGTGAATTTCTCAAACAAAATAATTGAACTTTTGGTACAATTCTGGTACAATCCCTGAATTGTAAAGCAACTAAAAATTGCTATACGAACCAATACAAAATCGTTTATAAGTTAAACTGAAATGAGACTAATAGGTTAACAAGCTAAATAAGCTCTAGATGAGCTTAATACTACAAGTTAATCTTCAATTAGTTATTTTACTCTTATTTCCAACGCGAACCAATCCGAGTTGTTTGAGACTATATAGAGACCCTGTTTGAATCACATTAAAATTTTTATTTTCATTTTTGTACTCATTTTCAACCACACATTCTTTAATAAAATAATATTTTCCATCACATCAATAAATTTTCATTTTTTTTCAAACATACATTCTCTATCGATCTACTATTTCAGAATACATTTTTCCAAAATGATGTGGCTCAAACACTAGTTTCAGATAAGTACGTAGTTTTCGAGCTTAAAATTAGTTTTGCCACATTTTCATATACATGTGAACTTACATGAAAAGAAACATATATATCTTCTGCAACCAACACGATTTACTTAAATTTAAATTTATTTTGGTGTTTTCCCAAAGCATATTGTTCATAATTACATTCACAATTTTAGAGTTCAAAATAGTTGATGTCTATAATGTGTACGCAGTTAGAATGTTGCATTGTATAATATCAAATATGCAGTTGGGAAAAGCATTGAACATGCTTTAAATTAACCAGAAAAAGTGGATGAAGTATACGGCACGAAAATCCGTTTCATAAATGATCACAAAATGAAGGAGACAAAACAAAAATAGAAGTAGAAATCCCAAGATTTAAACATAATTTTAAGCTATTTTCTTCCCCTCCCATCTTCTCTTTCAATATGTAAGCTTTTTATATATTCTAGTTTTCAATATACTGAGGTTTGTGAATATATGTGTGTTTGCTCAAGGAAACATGAGTGCGGAATTCTTTACATGAAAATAAACAAATCACACAGCACATCAAAGTAGTTGCCTTGAAATTAGGCTTATTTTACAGTTCCTAGTCTTGCCAAAGGAGAGGACTATAATAGAGTAAATCCTAAACAATTACTTATCATAAGGCCATTCTGCTGGCTCAAACTTCAGAAAGACAGAAACCGATGTTCAGGCAGTAATTAATCACACACAGAGCAAACCCTACAAACCCTAACCTAGTTTCAAACAGCACAAACATTTCATACCCTTTCTACATGTAGCAGAAATCAGACACAACCATGAAAGAACATTACACCATAGTCGTAAAAAAGTCTCATTACTTATCTCCAAACAGGTAACCGAGTGACGAATCTCCACCTGGTACGGACTTAACTTTTGTGGATGGACGACCCTAGCACACAATAATCCGTGTTAATTCAAATATGGAAATAATCACAAAAAATGTGGAATTTCGCAATATCGCAGAGAATATGGAAATATTTAAGAAGAAGAAAGTTTGATTAAATTTCTTTTGTCTCGGAGTACCCTAATTTATTCTTCAAGCTTTTTAGCCTAAAGAAGAAAGACCACTTTATTTAAATCTCACTTGGTAGATCGGATTCCATGGAGTATAAAGACTCAAGGATTGGTGAGTACGATCTTTTTCTCTCCAAATCAAAGAATTTGCTTACAAATTATGATTATCCGAAGGGTGGCAACAAGGGTTCAACGAGAAAGAACTATAAGCTTTTTGTGTACATAAAAAATTAACTCACAGTGATGAGATTTCCTGAATTCTGACCCTGGATCCTTTTGTAGTTGTTGGATTCTCCTTTTTGTTCTTTAGGAGGAGGATTTTCTGGTGGCTTTTCGTCGATATCGATTCCATAAGGCGGTGTACAAGCAGTGGGTGGTGCCAGTGGTGCATTGCTTTTTTGCTTATCATCAGAACCAAACAGGTAGCCTAAGGAACTATGGCCACCACCATAACTTTCACCTCTTTTCATGGTTGCTCCTTGGTATCTATTTCTTATCAGGTGCAAGAACAGGGAGGAGAAAATGAAGAGAGACCTCAAGTATATGTATTATGAAAATGACTTTACATGTTACAACATCCGGAGTTCATTTATTTAAAAATTTTCTTCAATATGTCGTCTCATCGTGTAGATTGCTTTTAAAAAAAAAAAATTGATATGTTTGCAATTTTCATAAATAGGTGGCTACACATAAATAGGTGGCTACACATGATACTTAAAACTTGTGACTTTGCGTACTCTATATCTCGTTGAATCACCTCAAAAGTTTAAGACATTAGAGATGAGAAAAATTTATGCAATTAAAATATATTTTCATCAAAAAAAAGTAGGGTTTTTTTACTTTTGTCTCTTCAGATGCTGATGCAATGTCATATTTAATTGGCCATCCAACAGATTTGTAACACAGTTTCACTAATTTAAACAGTGAAATATTTGATATCTGTATAAGAAGTATCCAATGCCATTGTGGGGTTAAATGCACAGTCATATACTTTAGATGGTACGTACTAATCTCGCACCAAGAAAATATGTGGAATGACATTAGGGCTCCAAAATAATTGTAAGAGGGAGGACCAAGGAAATAAATATTAGATAAAGGCACCAATTTAAGGGAATCTAGGACATAAGTGATGAGTTGGGACGGAAAGGAAGTTAGGGAAAGGAAATCATTTGATAAGAGTAACGCTATTCATTACCGCTGGTGATAAGTACTAATTTAGGTGACAATTACATGACTTAAATGTATATTCATTTAAATGTAAAGTTACGTACGTAACTCCTTTAATTGAACATATAAAGTGTAGCTACCTAAATTGGTGTTAGATCTTTGATAAATATAATGCAATTAGAAAGAGGAATTAGAGTTGGGGAATAAAAAGAAAACATAGGAGGGCCTATTTATGAATATGCACCAGTTGCATACATGAAACTGAGAGCGAAGAGCAGCAAGCCAAAAGAGTGTTCGCGTGAGAGAGAAAGCACGTGTGGGAGTGTGCATTGAATGTTATAATTTTCTATAGAATAATTGCACACGAGGACGAGTACGAAGAGACCGTCGGAGTATAGAGAGATATACTGGGGTATTGAGAGAGAAAGTTGTGTCAAAAGAAACTAGAAAAAAGGTACGCGCGCCAGCGTGTGGCGTACATGGAGCGCTATACCAATAAAGCTATTTGTACAAAGTTAGTTTACAAAAGTTGGGTTACAAAGTGTGTTGGCAAAATTCAGACTGTTTATTTCAAATGTTTAAAAATCTGTTTTTAAAATGATTGGTATAGATATTATTTTGTCAACTAACTTTGTAACATAACTTTGTACATGTAGCATAGTTCATAGCTTTATGTACGAAGATGTCCAGAGAGAAGAATACACTGTATTGTGATATTTTTTGAATTAATTGACTCTTCTTCTCCAGTTGTCATGGTTGAATCATGTTGTATTTCTCCCTGTAGCTTGCTTTTTTTCATTTTTCATTTCCACTGTGTTCGCTATGCGTTTTGGGTAGATCTTTTTACAAATGTTGCTGAAAGATATGATTTAATGAAGTTCACATTTTGCTTTTCAAAAAAGAAAAAAGCTGTTTTTTGTCTATCTAAATATGCTTTAAATCATTGAGAAATTGCAGAGAGAGAGTTTATTAATCTTAGTTCATTTAAATCATTCATGTGCAAAGCTACAATTTTACATGATTACAAGAAATTGTAATCTTAGTGCATATAAAAAATTGTAAGATCTGTGATCTTCGTTTAACACATGAAAGTATGTTGTTTAAATGTCAAATCAGTGTGTCTTTCAAGCATTCTAGCCACATATGAGAATTCAGTTTTAGGGTTGATAGATTGTGTCAGCAGTTCTTATTAACCATTTCACAGGTAAATTGCTTCCATCAAAAAACTAAAAACTGAGAAAAATTATAAAATCATTAATTTGTCCAATCACAGGAAATTGATTTTAAATACATAGAAGATACAGGATATTAATAAATTGATGGGTTAAGTATTGGTGGTGTCTCATCCCAAGTAAAGGCACAAGGAAAACTGGAAAAGTAGTATTTTACCTAAAAAAGAGAGGTATAGTGGCTTTATGTATATGAAAGAGATTAGAATTTTCTATTTTGAATTATGGAAGATTTAACAGTAAGTCCTGAAATCTCAGTAAAATGTTGGCAATTACCTTGGCCAAGTTTCTACCTTTGCTGTTAAGATTTGTCAATTGTCCTCCACTTTTTATTGCCTAATTATTTCTTTTGTTTGACTAAGTACTTAGGTAATTGTTAAGATTGGACTTGGTATTTTCCTATACTGAATAAGAATTGGATTTTTATTATTTTACATAAGATATGATTTAATTTTCCTAACTGTAATAAGATTTTTATGTCCCACGTCGAATACAATTTGTTCGTCTCTCACTTTTTTGCTCCTATAAAAGACGTTAATTTTCTCTTTGCAGTTCATTCATCCCATGTTTGAAATAGTCATAGGAAAGTCTTGGATGTGAGATATGGGATCCTTTAATGTCACACTAGTTTTAATATTTTGGAATCTACTTTTGAGGAGTGTGATACAATTATTATGCGAGTGGAATAAGTTTTCACAATGTAATTTACTTTTATAGCCCCGTTTCTTTGTTCTTCTTGATATTTTTTCAGAGGAGGACCATACTAGGTGAATCAAGGAATTGACTCGATATTTTTTTCGATGAGGATGTTGTGGGTAACTAAAAAACTGTAAACTCGTCAAATTGAATTGAACCTGTCATTTTGTGGTTTCACGTGGAACCCAAATTGTTTGAAAATGTTTCGTTTAAGTTTCAATAGTTAAAAAATATCTCTTGAAACAAAATCAAACCGTTCACCTATTTTTTGAAACAAAAAATTAATTATTTTACTCAAAATATAATGTTTATTAGTTCAATTTATACTTCAAAAAATTATTTACTAGACGACTTCTATTATTTATATTTTTGGGGAGATAATGATTCATTATAGTATTTTTCTCATCAATTTCAGGAATAATGAACTTGCAAAATTAAAATTTATAGTTGAATTTTGTATTAATTTAAATCTTTGTTAAGACAAATCTATAGTATTTTAACGTTTGTTTTGAAGATTTCAATGTAAATATTGAAATTTTATATCATACCAATATATTTATTTTTGACTTGTTCAAAAGATGTTACTTTGTATCACTAAAAACGTGGTTTGAAACCAAATCAAACAAAAATGGTTTGGTTTGAATAATGAAATGATTTGATAATTTGATTTGAAAGCAATTCAAAAAGCACTCAAACCCTACTGTGTTCGTACTACTACAGGATGAATACAAAAAGAGATGTATTTCTCTAATGACATAATTTGCATCTTCAAGTTCTTGTGCTGAAAGTATGAGATTCGCTTAAGTGTAAATTTATCAAAAAATTTTATTTCTGTTAAAGATATTAAAATATTTTTTTAATAATAATCTATGTGATTATGATCATTTCAATAATTTATACAATCTTTCGTATTTTTGTATTTATTTGTCCAACATAATTCTTATTTTTAATAATAATCTATGTGATTTATGATCATTTCAATAATTTATACTATCTAATTTTTGTCTTTATTTATGCAAAGTAATTCTTTTTGTAATACGTTAATAGGCACAAAAATTATTCACTTCTCAGCGTTCTATATTAGTAATATCCAATTTATACTATTTAAAAATTGATATTTTCTTTTCTTTTTTGACAAATTTGATTTCTTTTTCTTGTATTGATTAAATGGATAATTCATCTGACAACAAGATAAAGGGTTAAAACTCATAACTACAAAATTATTCAATTTAGCGCCGCTAATTGAGAAGTTTCTTTGCTATATAGACCATGCGATACTTTTCCGGATGAACTAAAGAAATTTTTAATCGGTGTACATACCAAAATCCTCATGTTTAAGAATAACAAATCAGTGAATCACACTTTACATTTTTAATTATTTTGTTATTTTAATAAATTATTACTATATTTATCATCCCTTTTTTCTGTTTCTCTTTCATCTATGTTAACATATTTTTTCATTTCGCAAGTTTTGAATAAAATTATATAAATTTTAAAAAATATTTATATATGTATTCTATTTTATTCAGCTTCCTTGCAGATAAGAGAAGAACAAGAATTAATAAAAACTATAAAAAAAAAAAAAAAAAAAANAAAAAAAAAAAAAAAAAAAGGTTCAGGTTCCAGAATGCTATAAAGCTAAATTTTAACTTAAAACGAATAATAATTAATTTTAAGCTGCAAAATAATAAATATTATGAAAATTTATTTTAAATGATTTTTGTAATTTTTTAAATAATAAACATAAATTTTCGCTAGAATATAACAACTACGAATTTACAATGCTGGGAAACATGAAATAATTAAAGGAGGTTTTTCTATATTTTAATATGTTCCTAATATTAAATAAGGTGAAACTCAAAGAGAAATGAATATTAATAGTTTTTTTAACAAAAAATGTTCAATAAAATGATTCAAATAATTAAATTTTGAAGAAAGATAAAATAATGAAAGAAATAGTATGTAAATTGTTACATGATTGTATCCTTTCAAGCTTGTATATTATAAATTTTCCAAAGATATAATGTATGATGAGATTGGGAAAAACTAAAAGCAAAACCATTGGATATATTAGGTGTCTGACAAAATTGTATATCT
>CAIGRO010121417.1:546-13071 GCA_903798355.1 Fraxinus baroniana | reverse complement strand
ATGTTGGAAGAATGTATTCGGGAATAGTAGATTGATAGAGAATGTGTGGTTGAAAAAGAAGGAAAAATTATTGATGTGATAAAAAAAATATTATTTTATTAAAGAATGTGTGGTTTAAAATGAGTAGAAGAATGAGAATGAAAATTTTAATATGTACCAAACAGGGGCTAAATGAGACAGTGTATATGCAACAGCCACAAGGTTTTTTGGACAAAAGAAATCCTAATTTCGTGTGCAAGTTGGAAAGAGCCATGTATGGGCTAAAGCAAACTCCAAGAGCGTGGCATGTGAAACTCAAAAACACCTTGCTAACATGGAACTTTAACTAGTCTAGAGCAAATAATTCACTCTTCTTCCTAGATGACAGTGCAGATTTCTTATTGGTCTACGTGGATGATATAATAATAACAGGAAGCAACAATCGAAAAGTGTAAGAGGTAATTGATAAGTTGAACACTTGCTTTGCTCTTAAGGATCTAGGAAAACTTAACCATTTCTTGGGTATGGAAGTATACAGAGACTCAGCTGGACTATATCTAACTTGAAACAAAATATTCCATCGATCTACTCAAGAAATTTGGCTGTGAGCATCTTAAACCAAGCCTAACCCCGTGGCAATTGGTAAGTTAGTCTCAAAGACTGATGGCCAAGTCATGGAGGATCTAACCTTGTATAGAAGTGCAATTGGAGGTCTTCAATATCTGGCACTTACCAGACCAGATATCACCTTTTGTGTAAAAAGAATGAACCAATTCCTTCAAAAACCCACAGATGCTCATTGGAAGTCACTAAAGAGAATGTTCAGGTACTTGAAGGGAACACTAAATCAAGGTCTTGCCATCCATAAAAGTGTCAACCTTGACATAAATTCATTTGGTGATTCTGACTAGGCATCATGTCCAGATGATAAGAGGTCTACAGCAAGGTATTGTGTATATCTTGGAGACAATCTAGTATCTTGGAGTTCTAAGAAACAAGTTGTAGCAAGGTCGAGCACTGAAGCTGAATATCATGCTTTGGCTCACAGTGCGGCTGAGATATCATGGATCCAATCCTAAATGCTGGAACTAAATATACCACAGAGGACAATTCCAAGAATTTGGTGTGATAACTTGAGCACAAGTGCACTGGCATCAAGTCCGGTCTACCATGCACGCACCAAACACATTGAACTTGATGTTCATTTTGTACATGATAAAGTACTAAGAGGTGAACTAGAAATCAACTACATACCATCATCAGATCAGACAGTTGACAAAGCCTCTCACTCACTCCAGATTACTATTTCTAAGAGACAAGCTTAGAAATCAACTACATACCATCATCAGATCAGACAGTTGACAAAGCCTCTCACTCACTCCAGATTACTGTTTCTAAGAGAAAAGCTTGGAGTGGTTGAAACCGACTCCAACTTGAGAGGGGGTGTTAGAGTAATCAATTCAACATAACACTGCTACCTGGCAGCCAACCATCTAACTGTATCCATAGTGGAAGACAATGACAATGAACTGGCAGCAGAGGGTCTTGCACTGGAGAAGGATGACAATGAAGAACGGTAGAATGTAGATACAAATTGTAGCGCTTGCTCTCTGATTGTCTCTTCGTCGTATAAGATTTATTTTGTTTGTACGAAACAATAAAATAGAAATTGTATATACTCTCCCTAGGGATACCAGAGACATGGATCATAAAATTGTATGTTCTCTGGATAGATGGTTCCTACGTAGCCACTACAAGTGGACATCTCGAAGTGCTTATATAGGGGTGATACTTTATTTTGTGTAATTAATGATTTTTTAAGAAGAATTGGATGAGAAAAGATGAAAGGGAAGATCACAGATCAATAAGAATTGAAGGACAAATTTTGACCCCATATAACATTGCTGCAACTCCTTACTGGAAGGTAAGTCCTTCAAAAATCTCCTGCTAAGGGTGACCCTGCCACATCTAAAGACTAAACATGTCTCGCTAGACAGGTCCTGCTGGTCCCACACGGATCAGTAGTCTTCTCGGCACATGAGATCAATAGCCTTAATCTAGGAAACGCCAATCGCAAATGCAGCATATGACACAAAATCTAACTATATAACTTTCCGCACTAGCATTCAACTTCACAAGGATTTGTATGTAAACATTCCTCACATTACAAAATCATATGCACACACATAACTGGGTCCTGCTGTGCTGGTTCCACGTGGCTTTCGGGGAGACTTGTGTTGTCCCAGCACTCCAAGGTTTACACCTATAAATGATTCACACGGAACTGTGGTCTTCTCAGCACATGAGAACAATAGTCTTAATCTACGAAATGCGAAATGACAATGCAGCATACAACACAAAATCTAACTGTACAACTTTCCGAGCTAGCATTCAACTTCACAACGATTTGTAAACATGCCTGCCATTACAAAATCATATGCACAAACATTACTGAGTATAGTTCGCCATGGGTTCCCAGCAGACTCGAATGGTGTTAATTTTGTTAGAATTAACAACAGGGTTTCAGTAATTTAATAGAAAAAGAAAAGGCGAAAGAAGAAAGAAGAAACTTAGAAAATTTTCTTGAGGTCACCTTCATCTTGGACCGGATAACTCAATGGCATGTAAATTTTCGGTGGAATCAACGATCCAATCGGAGCTAGAATGTGGAATTAGTTCCACCTCCTGGCGGAGAACTTCCACCTTTTGCCATTCATCCCACTTCTCAGCCAAGCCATCGCCTTCTAGCATTCGCACCACTTCTGACATCTTGGGCCGGTCCATCGGGGAACTCTGTGTACACAGAAGAGCAACCTGGATTAGCTGCTCAACTTCTGCCTCCACATATTTCTTCTGCAAATCAGGATCAACCAGCATTTCCAATTTCTTCTCTTTTAGAAGCCCTTTCACCTGAATATAAGGAAAAATATAAAATTGGATTGCTGTGTCACTAATATTTAATTGGACCGTCTCAAATCGCAAAACTTGACACATTCATGAAGCACAAAGTATAATAAGCTAAGCAACTCGATGGTAGGAAAGTCTACAAATACATAAAGCCCACTTTCCAAACTGATTAACGAGGATTTCACAAAGTATATGGCCATAATGGAGAAATACAGTAAATTTGTATGCAGAAGTTGCTTTGGAAAAAAAAATTTACCGATTCAAAGTTAGAAATAACACCTTGTTTGATCCGCATTATCTTAAAACTCATTTTTTCTCAAACTCATTTTAAATGACACATTCTCATAATAAAATATTTTGCATGTAAACCTAAACTTTTTTCCTGTTTTCTAACCACACACCCTTAAAAAACTAACTTATTACAAAATGCATTTTCAACAAAAAATGGGGCTCAAACACACGCTAAGTTACATAATTTTTAAAGGCAAGCAAACAATTTTGGAAACAAATAGTACTTATTTTAAAGCTTAGACAAACTTGTGCTCTAAGCAACTCTGGAAAACGTGTTTCAACAATACAAGAGACCACTGAACCTGAAAATATGACTGTCCTTTCAGAACTAGGAGATCGGAAAAACTGGATGAAACGATCAGCATAACAAAAAACTGTGCATTGTAATGTTGGACCCTTTCAATTTTAACTTAGTAGACACTAGACACAAAATCAAAATCATGTATATCCCTTGCTTGTTTGGCTAAAGAAGTTCACTTATAAATAAGCAAAAACTAAGTTATTCAAAAATCAAAACCTTTTTTAAGCTTAGCCAAACATGCTCGTAATGAAGATATATGGAAAAGATTATATACCCAATCAAGTAGCATGACATCATCATCATTTGCAAGGCGAGCTAGATCAAATGCCCTCTGCCCTGTTATTAGCTCAAGAAGCATAATTCCATACCCAAAAACATCCGTTTTCTCAGAAGATTTTCCAGTGGACAAGTACTCGGGAGCTATGTGTCCAATGGTTCCACGCACAGCAGTAGTAACATGTGTATCCTTATAATCCATAAGTTTAGCCAAACCAAAATCTCCCACAACAGCCTCAAACTCTTCATCAAGCAATATATTTGCAGCCTTCACATCACGATGAATAATCTTTGGATCACAGTGATCGTGCAAATATGATAATCCTCTAGCAGATCCTAAAGCAATGCACTTCCGTGTTGGCCAATCAAGTGGCGGTTCATTTGGTGGACGTTCTACATATATAAACAATTATAGTTAGTGTATCTCAAAGTCCAAGCCTATCTTCTCTTCAAGGCTCAAGGTTGTAACTATCAAGCAAGAATCAAATAACTAAAACAAGGAAAAACAAGGGTAATCAGGACATTTAAGCAAACACAGATTTTGAAGCATGTTGGCTAAGCTTAAAAGGTTCACCGGTAGGTAATAAGTATTAAAAAAATAATTTTTTAATCGGAAATAAGTTAGTTTCCTATTTTGGCAATAAGGTAAGAGTTATTTTTAAATAAGTAACATTTTTTTACTTGAAAGTAACTTCTACTACTTTTTAAGTTCATCCTAACATGCTCGTAGTCCTAATAATGGAATAAAGTTAATCTATTAGACTTCTAGCAGCATTCTTGACAATAATTACCTCTTAAACATGATGCGACGCTTCCATTAGCCATATATGGATAAACAAGCAGCCGTTCAGTTGGAGTCATGCAAAATCCACGCAATCTAAGGAGATTACGATGAACCGCCATGCTGATCATCTCTACTTCTGTTTGAAATTGAAGCTCCCCACCCGGTGTCCGCTCCTCCTTAAGTCTTTTGACAGCCACCAGTGTACCATCTGCTAATCGTCCTTTGTATACCTTTCCAAAGCCACCTCTTCCCAGAATGTTTTTATTACTAAAACTATCCGTAGCAACTTGCAATTCTCGAAGAGAGAACCTTTTAAGTTGCCCCAAGTGGACTTCAGGGTCCTCTTCAGCTGCAAAAGGTACAGACAAGTTATCATGTGTTTAAGATTAAATTTAAATAAGTTGTCCCCTCTTTTACAACTTAAGCTTTAAGATGAAATAGTTCGACATGGTATCGAGGAAAAAAAAAAATGAAAAAGAAGGAGGCCTATGATCAAGTTTTGTTGCAATCCATTTACGAAAATGTGCATGTATGAAAAATGAATCTGGCCTACAAGTGAGGTAGAATGTTGAAGAATAAGTTTAAATAATTAAGTTGTCCCCTATCTAAAATCTTAAGCTTTCCATTTGGATGAACTTGTAAAGTCAAACTGTTAACCTGGTACATCAAAGAAATATTCCTGCGGTTTTCTTCGACGCCACCATGCAAATGCAATGGCAGGGGCTGCAAAGAGAAGAGCAGCACCAGCAGCAACTCCACCAGCAATGGCTCCAGTCGCACTATTTCCTCCTGCAGTTACAGCTACTAAATTAGAAAGAAGTCTACAATAATTTCATATCATCATTAATCACTCCTATATAACATTCCAATTAATATCCTTTACGAAATACAATGAGAGCCAATTCAAATATTGATGTAATACGGAAGTGTAATCAAAACGAACTACTTCCATAATTCGAAAACTACACTGAACGGTACAAAACAGCCAAAATTTTCAAATTAAGGTTAAAAGACAAATTGTAGCAGTAAAGATTCATAATTTGTGAAGCATATACCCATCAAATAAGATAACAGAAAATCGGCTACTTATGCCACCACTAAATAGGACAATTACCTGGCAAAGATATTGGGGGTGGTGGGACAAATGGAGGGGGTGGAGAGAATGGAGGAGATCCCGGGCAAGGACGTGCAGTGACTGGACCACATAGATCCAAGTTATTCGCAAAACTGCGGATTGGAAGATCCCTTGTGTTAGCCACTAATTTAAAATTATGATATTCTCTGTTCATAAATATAGCCATGGCATGTATCAGCAAGAACCTGATTGGGGTGAATAGAGAAAACGAGCCATTATCTGGAACAGCACCTGAAAGTTGATTGTTTGACAGATCCCTGCACAAGAATGCAATTTGAACAATCACAAGCTCTTACAAGAAATTCAAGTGATTACATTTAACGCACAGTTAAGTGAGGGAAGAGGCAAAGCAAAGTGGAAATTAGAACTATCAGAGAACAGAGAAAAACTTGGAAACTTACAGCACTTGTAGTGTTGAGATATTAATCAAAGACATGGGGATGGCGCCTGTCAAGCTGTTGTTATTTAGCCGACTATCCTTACAAAGGCATCAAAATAGTACACAATGAGATTCATGATTATCCAACAAATGTCCCAACAATCAAACTACCAGCATGCTACAAGGAGAGTTACACGAGAATAACATGTTTGGTCCAATGCGCCAGAGCACTAAACAGATAAAATCCTCCAATACTATAGAATTCAATATTACTCAACGTGTAGATGATAAGCAAAACTCCTTGAATGATGCAAGAATAGTTAAAATAGAATGCATGACATGTTTGATCACGTAATCTTCAATATGGTGGCCAGAGAGAGACTTTAAATCCTCTGCAGACCATTCAATTAAAAAAAAAACTATTAATAATAAATAAATAAATTCCTACCAATATAATTGGAAACATAATCTTCATACTTATTTTCTCTAAATTTAAGTTAATTACAAGAAAACATTAACATGTCAACAGCTCAACATCACCAACTCTTCTGATACATTATCAGAACCAAGTCATGGTCCAAACAAATTCATTGTTAATGATTTTAGAACCCCATCCCCCCGGGCATACTGGACAACATTATTTATTAGCTTGAAAACAAACTCAATGTCAAGTAAAAACCGGAGTATATAATGCTGATTATATTTAGTAGTCATCTGCATAGTTGACACATAAATTTCTATACTCGTAGAGTTATTGTGCCTCTCCTCATCCTCATTATCACACCACTCAAAACAATACAAGCGTAAGCACATGAAATTTCAAACACAGAAGGATAAGTAAATAAATACTCATAATACTTTTTCCAAGTCCAGGATAAGATACCCACAGGAAGCGCAATTTCGATAGCTTGCCCAAAGTCACTGGAATGGGACCAGTGAAACTGTTCAAGTACAGATCCAAGCTCACCAAATTAGTCAGATTACCAAGATCAGTGGGTATAGGCCCACTTAAGTTATTACTGTACAGCTCCCTGTTACAACAAATAGAACAAACTAATGTTATGTAATTCAGAATTAGAAAAACAATCTTTTAGTGAAAGTTCGACAATTGGGAAGAATATTTGCTAGTGTGATCAGTGTTAAAATACTTGAATTCATTTCAGAATGTAATAGACATGCACATAAAGAAAAAAACAATAATTACAGTTGGTTTATTGGCACCAAGTTAGCAGTTTGTATCTTGTGCTAATTATCAGTAGGTAAAAGCTGAAGATTTTCTTGAATGGAGCTCTACCATCTAAAAGATTTAATTATCAACAAACTGTATTTAAAGTTCTAATTGGCATAAATAAAATAGGACATTAACTAAAATGTGCCCTTATTTGTTAATTTATTTAAGGAGATTTTATGAAGAGAGGAAATTTGAAGTTAAGACCATTTTCAAGGAAAAGGAAAAGAAACCATAACTTCACATAAATTAGATTAGTTATCGAGGAATCTTTACGAAGAATGTCATACCAGGTAGCAGGTTTAGCCCATGTTTGGCCCTGATTTCTCCATTTTCTCCCAAACTCATTTTCAACCATAAATTTCATCGACCAACAACTTTTCAACCATACATTTCATCAACTTTTATCAAAATCTACTAAAATTGTGATTTTTAGTAAAACCAAACAGGGGATTATCAAAATCAACTGTGTTTTTTATAAAGGAGTGGAAAACAATGAAAGAAGCCTGGAATATTTCACAAAAAGTTTATAGATGAGACAACACCCACCAGGACACTCATTTTGGTGTACCACAGGGGTGGATCCCGGACCGGACTAAAAACCCTTTTAAGCCGGGCTAATATGTAAAAAAAGGGGGCATCGCAGAGAATATCCGTCTTGAGTGCCATTTATGCAAGCATACTGCTATGTGCTCCAATAAATAGAACAGTGGCATCAATCCACAATACTTCGTGATCCAATAAACGCCCGACTTAAAGCTGGGGATGGAGAATGTGAGGTGTTTTCTAATGGGGGATGATGAAAACATATTCGTTTACAAGTTGCATCCGCATAGAACAACTTAATATAAAAATGCAATTTATACACATGGCACGCCAAGATGATGTTAATGGCTGAAAAAGATACACGCCAACTTTTTCTGTCCTCAACCTAAGCAATTCCATTGCTTAGTGAAAGGGAGTTGGACAAAGTGATCAAACAGAAACTGAGACTATTGGTGGGGACTAAGTTGCAACAAAATGAAGTTGGTTGACCAATTTGAAAATTCACTTGAAGACCCATAGGAATTCGTTTTCCATGAAAACAAATAAAATGCAGCTTAAAGTGGTTGTACTTTAGAATTCGGTTTCCATTTCTACTTTGCAATCAAACGNGACAAAGTGATCAAACAGAAACTGAGACTATTGGTGGGGACTAAGTTGCAACAAAATGAAGTTGGTTGACCAATTTGAAAATTCACTTGAAGACCCATAGGAATTCGTTTTCCATGAAAACAAATAAAATGCAGCTTAAAGTGGTTGTACTTTAGAATTCGGTTTCCATTTCTACTTTGCAATCAAACGGCCAAAGTGGAATTCGTTTTCCTCGGATGTGACATTTTCCATGGAAAATGTGGCAATCAAACAGAGCTTTAAATAATTGATTGTCTCAAATTCAAAGAATATTCCTACATGTCACTAGCTTTATTTATGGTAGATTTTGCAATTATCAGGTAACATCAGCCACAGATTTGAACTTCCAAACGAACGTAGGTAACAGAAGCATATAAATAGGAAAGTGTTTGTCGTAAAAGCTTGAGATTAAAAGGAAAGGGGTTTAAATATGACATACAGGTACTGCAAATTCTTCAACAGGCCAAGTTGTGGGACCAGTTGTCCAGATAAAGCAGCATTCCCGAGATCACTGATAGGGGAATCCAACGCAAGCAAACATAATAAGTACCACAGTTCAGGGAGTGAATTGAAAATCAAATTCAAAAGTGTTGCCTGAACATAAGAAGATCATGGTAGCAGATTCTTACACTCTTATTACACTGTTATCGTTGTTGCAAGTGACATGAAACCATGTGCAAGGGTTGACTAGAGTAGGATCCCAACTCTGTAAAACATTGTTAGGATCTTCTAAGTTTACCCTAAGGGTATGCAATGCATCACCTGCCCATAAATGCAACACGAAAATTTAGAGCCACTAATAACAACATTGCCATACAAAACAATGCCGTGTCAAAAATTTAATAAGGAGACATCATAACTGCTTGCCCCAATAGCAAATCAAACCAATCTGTAGGAATTAGGATTCCAATTACTGTTATTGACACATAACTGATAGCCGTAAAAAACGAACAAAGAAGACTGTGTTTGAATAAATAAACATGTTTTCTATATAAGAGCATAAGCTTTTAAATGAGATAGTTCAACATAGTATCGCGGTAGAGAAACACCCCAAGTTCAAGTCTTGTTATCACTCATTTATAAAAACTGTGCACAAGCAAGGCTTTTAATAAAACATGTGCTTCCTGTTATTGACACACAGCAAATTGTGGAAAGAGTATTTACTAAAATTAATTATTTTCCATAAAGCTCAATCATAAGATAATTAATGTAGATTTTGGCAAGAGAAAATCTATATATAACAAAAACATGACAAAGAAAAAGAAATTTGAAGTAAATTGTGATGAACACTGATCATCTGCAAACGCACGAAGATCGCAATTTCATGCAAGAAAAGTTTCCATTTTGTGTGCGCATCATCTGCACAGGAAGCACATGAATAAAATCATTCCACAAAATGCATATATTTGCTAACACGGAAATAGAAGCCTGATCATGGCATTTTAATAATCATCCACTTCAGAAATCCCTGTATAATACACTCAAAGTTGATTAATAAGAATCCAACATATAGTTCTTACTATACAGTAAAGGTAGAACTTTACAATTAAAATATCTCAATTTGAATAACAAAACAATTTAAGAAATCCCAAAAAGAATTTTATGAAAAAAAAAAAAAACCCTTATTAATTAGTACTAAACAGATAAAATAAATAAATACAAACCTTCCATATTAGCATAAATGAACCCGAACGGATTAACCACTAGTATTAACACCACCACCAGAGTTGTGATGGCTTCTATTTCCATCATCTTCATCATCATCATATATACATACAAAAAACTGTATATATATGTGTGTGTGTGTGATTAACTACATAAACTCACCAGCTCATTAGATAATGCCACTTTTTTAAATAATAAAGAAATACACTTAATGGGACATTTTAAAAATAAACCCACAAAAAGTTGTGGCAAATAACTCCAACATTCCACTTCAAGAAAATGATCCCATCCCAAAAATCAGACCCACCAAAAAAAATTCCAATGAAGTAATAAAAATGAATTCTTTCCTATTTTTGTGAAGATTTTCGCTATTTTCTTGTGTGTTAAATAGAAAACCTTAACATTCCATCTCAAGGAAATGATCCCGTCCCAAAAACTCAGACCCACCAACAAAATAATCCAATAAGTAAAAAAAAGGAAATCTTTACGACCTTTGTTAAAAATTTTGCTATTTTCTTGAATGTTTAATAAAAAATTTGCACATAGTGGCAATATTTAAAGGAAAACCCAGAAAATATTATCCCCTATTCTCTCAAGAAAACTTCAACGTTCAACATCAAGAAAATGATCCAGTTCCAAAACTCAGACACCCAACGAAATAATTTTCTTTCGAAAAGGAAATCTATACTATTTTTTGTGAAAAACTTCTATTTGCTTGAATTTTTTGCAGTTGAAACTTTTGCAGTATTTTGTTGGGCACTCTTTATGGCACTCAGCAAACTTTTCACCTCTGCACTGTACTTTACTTTTCCTCTCTCTAGAAATCTTTTTGCGTTATTACTGCGCGAGTGTGCTGTGTGTGTGAGATAATTATCATTTGTTTTCTTTTTGGGCGTGTGCGTGCTTGATGCAGTGCAGGGGCTGCCCGAACGGTGGAGGCGTCCAGCTGTCCCAGTGGTTTGGCGCTCATTCGCTTTTCCAAGCTATGAAGGTTAGCCGTTTCATAACTTTGTTATTTTCCCAGTAGACTTGAGTATGTTGGTAGAATTCTTTAAAATTTATTTTTTTCTAAATTTATTTTAATTAAAAAAAAAAAAAACTTTTTAACAAAATCTATATCAAGTGGATCAAAAAGTATTTGACTATTCTTCAAAGAAAGTAGTTTTCCACTTTTCCCAGTATTTCTACATTGGTCGAGTTCGATCCATCATTAAGACACTCTAACTCAACTTATGTCTACAAATAGGTCTCTCAAACCGAGCTAACTCGCAAAAAAAAAAGGAGTTCAAGTCGACCGATGATTAGTCTCAATGCGAACTTGAGTGGTCCATGGACTGAGTCAGGACGAGTGGAATAGCGGCTCGACCCATTTTGCTATCCTTAGTCTTGCTATCTTACCGGTTGTCTTTATTTAAATTTTGAAACATCACTATAACTTTGAATGAAGTAATCTTATTTTCTATACATTTCTTCTTCTTTCCTTTAATAGGTAATCGAAATTCAAGTCTAAATAATTTTATAAATATTTTACAAATTCATAGTTTTAATATAACACAATAGAAAAAATATATTTTTAGTTCAATATTTTGTAAAAATTTAATTTATCGTTTTTTTTCAAAGAGGCCAACCATCAAGAATCATGATCATTTAGAATTACTAAAAATAATAAGACTATTGTGATATGAATTTTCTTAAGAACTAATTTTTTATCAAGATTTTATCGTTTCTACCATGTTTAATAGTTTATCATTTTTTTCGCCTTTATAAATTGATCTTGAGTTTTGGAGTGAAATTTTGTTTGCTGCATTCTTAATAGATTTTTTTTAATATCGTTAGATTACAAGAATGACAAATAATTTCATACTCTATTTTTGTCTATTTTAATTAGATAAGTAGTTTCATACTTTATTTTTAAATCCTTTTTCAATATAAAGAATTGTATCAGACTATAGTCGGTTATGGAACCAATGGTTTTATTTCTTATATTTTCTTTGATACTCATTTCGATTCAATTCCCTTCAAAATCAGAGAATCAGACCGTGTCCACTCTTACTAAGTTTGGACAACTTCGAAAATATCAGATACAATTTGTTATTTTGTTTTATATATATTAAATCAAATAGGCCAAAGAATGTTCTAACAATTCCCAATGACGTGGTCCATGCATCATAAAATACTAGAAAATATTTTATTATAAATTTCCAAAAAAAAAAAAAAACACTACAATTATTCTTGGTCCCATCACATCATCAGTTTTAAAGCAAATAATATACAACTCAAACAATTAATTCTCAAATATTTTCCAATTTTATTAATTTATCAAACTTGTAAACAATAGATACAAAATCTCTGTTTTGCTGGATTTTGTGATAAGAGAAGAGAGAACAAAAAAAAAAAAAAAAAAAAA
>CAIGRO010121416.1:0-26229 GCA_903798355.1 Fraxinus baroniana | reverse complement strand
TCTTAAATTATTAAAAGTAAAATCATAATCGTTAATTTTTCTTTTCTACACACCCTCAACTCCCATACTCACACTAATTTATCTCAATTTCATTTTTTTTCGGTTTTTATTAATGTAAAACGTAAAGTCGTGATTTTTTATGTTTATTTTCAATCTCAATCCCAACCTCATTTCAATGTAATCCCAACCCCATTTTAATGTTCGCTGGTTAAGTCTTCTAAGCCCTTTTTTTATTATTATTATTATTATTATTATTTTACGTTTGATTAAGTATTTTAAGTTACAATTATTCTTTTTAAACGATTTAAAATTTGTTGGAAAGGTTGAAGTGCGGCCATGATAAATATATGATCGATAAATTTTAAATATCAAAAATAATTTTACATTAATTATAAAACGTAAAGTCGTGATTTTTTATGTTTTTTTAATCTCAATCTCAACCTCATTTCAATGTCCTTTTTTCGAACTTTATTTTCCTACAATTTTTTATTTGGTTCGATATTTCACGATACGAATATCCATTTGGATCGATTTAATTTTTTTAAAAAAAAAACTTAAAATGTGATAATAATAAATATATTGTCAATTAATTTTAAATATTAAAATTATCTAAAATTATTAAACGTAAAATCATTATCGTTAATTTTTCTTTTCTACCCCACCCTCAACCCCCACACTCACACCAGTTTCTCTCAACTTCATTTTTCTTTAATTTTTATGGTTAAAAATGGTAAATTTATGGCGTCAAAATGTATATTGAAGGAACTCAATGATTTTCAGAAGAATCCTCCTACATCATGCAGTGCTGATAGACAAACATCTTCTATAAAGTGGATTATTTTGATTTGTTTTAAATGGATTTAATGTACAATATCATTAGAATATGCTGAAAAAATATNAGGAACTCAATGATTTTCAGAAGAATCCTCCTACATCATGCGGTGTTGTTAGACAAACATCTTCTATGAAATTTATTATTTTAGTTTTTTTTAAATGGATTTAATGTACAGTATCATTAGAATATGCTGAAAAGATATTCGACGAAATTTATGAAGTTAGGTGATCATTTGTAATTCTTTTTGCCTCTATGATGGAAGTTTTCGATAGGGATGGCAACGGGACGGATATGGGACGGGTCGATCAATTTCACCGCATCCCGTCGGATATTTTTATTACCTTACCCCATACCCATACCCGATTAAAGCGGGACGGGATGGAATTGGTGCAGGATCGGGTCGGGGCGGGGCAAGTCCATTGCCCCATTTATCGCCCAATTTATTTTTTATTTATTTTAATTTTTGCATTTATTTTTTATGTCTTTACTTAGTAAATATTATTATTTTTTTACTAATTTGTTAAAAGCAATTTATCTTCTCTTTAAAAATGATGATAAATTTATTATTTTTGTTCGATAAAAAAACATAATTTTGAAATTAATTTTAAACGGGGCGGATAGCGGGGCGGGGACTATGTTTCCCGTACCCGCCACATACCCACTTCGGGGTAATGACCCTCACCCTATCCTCGTCCCGTGTACCCAGTTAGGCGGGTAATTCCTGCTCTATTTGGGGCAGGACCCCACAAGTATCAGGTTGAGCTGGTTTTATTGCCCTCCCTAGTTTTCGTTGTGTTGTGATTTTAATACTGATAAAGACCCTTGATTTATTCTAATGTCTGCACTGTATTATCATTAATTAGTCTTGACTACATACGTATTGCATAAGGTCTTGGTAAAAAAATTAAATACCGGTGCAACTAATACATGTAATTGGATATTGTATGAGTGCGAGATGAAGGAGACATAATGTCATACCTCAGTAGGTAGAAAAATGTGGGCTAGGTTGAATTTCATCATCTCTTTAGCAGGACATCAACACCTAATCATCTATGCTCTATCTTTTTAAAAAAAAAAAGAATAGAGAGACTTTCAAACGCAAAGTTTAGAAAATAAACTTTGAATCAAATTCCTTAATATTATTTTTGCCACCTATCATCATTTCAACTGTTTTAAGTTTAATGTAACTAATGCTTAAGATAAATAATTTTTTTTTTATATTTACGCTATCATAAATAGTTTAACCTACCCATTAATTTCAACGCTGATATAACTTCCAAAAGTATCACAACCTGTGCATTGCACGGGCTTTGACTAGTATTAAACAAAAGTGGTTTATTTCATTTTTCAAGTCTAATTAGGTTATAATCGATTTAATTACCAGTACAGTCTTTAAATTTTAATTATTATTACAATTAAGTCCAAAAATTATAATTCAGTTCAAGACTTTATTGAGCTACCAAGGGACTTGTTCGGTCGTATATTTTTCAAGTTTCAATAATTAGATCATGTCCAGGAGAACCTAGACCATGAAATCTAATTATCGGTCTTTATTTTTTCATTAAAAGTATAAAAAATTGCATTCTAAAACATATAAAATCACATAAACTAAAATATTTGTAATATATTTCTCTGACCTCTCGAATATATATTTCATCGATCCTTATTTGAAATTTGATAATTAGATATGAACCTAAACGATCATTTTGCCTTTCTAATTATTTTCAGTAACTTAAATTACATTTTCTTTAACGATCATGTGAACCAATCACAAATGTTGAAATTTAGCCCCCGCTAAATACTTGGTTCAGATCTATAATCGTACGAAAAATACTTAAATAGTTGCTTGATCCATTTTCAAGATGATTCCCTACACAAGTTTTTGTCCCCAACTTTACTCGTTCTTAAGCTCTCAACTCACTATATATTTAACAATCTGAATTAATCTTATTCATTGGTGAATCAATGAACAATTGAACTCAATAAATAATATACATAACCCTGTTAAGAATTTTAGATGAATTACCCAATGATCAAGTGAAATTTAATTCTTTGCACGATTATGCTACAGAATAAAACTCCATATGTGCTCTAATACGCTCCAAATGTACTAGTGTCACCATGAAATCATTTTTCTATAAGGACAAACCGCACACTCGGATAGTGAAATAACCAAAACTACAACCTTTTAGTACAAGATGTCAACTCTTATAATTGGTTGTGAACAATATTTTGTACGACCAAAATATAATTGCATCACATTATGATACTCAATACAAGTGATCATTTATACTTTTATTCACATGTTCAATATTAAATAAAATATAATAAAAGTAAATAAATAAAAATTATTTATTATGTCATATAAGATTGTCATTTTATTATAACAAAACTATATTATATGGGCCACAACCCAACAGTGATTCAGTAGTGTTCTTAGCTTAGACTTGTTGAAGAAATTTATTGTAACATGAAAACCCATATCAATACTCAAATAATTTAATATATCCTAAATATAGAAAGAGGAATCTCCAATAATAATTCCTAATCAAGGCTCCAACCACTCGAGATTTCAACACTTCTCCTTAAGTTGGATCGTAAATGTTGATTATATCCAACTTGAAGATGAAATCATTGAATTTTGATCTAGGCAGTCATTTGGTAAAGACATGTGCAGTTTGTGCTTGTGTGGGAACATATGTCATGAAAATAGTTCATTCCTCAACTTTTTCTTTAATAAAACGTTTGTCTACTTCTACATGTTTAGCTAGATCATATTGAACTGAATTAAAAGAAATGTTAATTGCTACTTTATTATCATAATAGAGTTTGATATGTAATTTTATTGTGGCATGTAATTCTTTTGAAGCTTCATTTACCACAGTCCTTCACATATTCATTGTGTAACAGCTCTGAACTCAGCTTCAGCACTACTTCGGACTTCTACATTTCATTTTTTGCTTCTCCGTATTACCAGATTTCTCCATACAAAGATACAGTAACTAGTAGTAGACCTCGTATCATTTGTTGATCCCGCCCAATCTGCATTTGTGAGGACTTCAACTTCTATGCTTTCACTCCTTTTAAAGAATAGCCCCTTTCCCGATGAGCATTTGAAATATCTAAGTATCTTATAAACAACTTCTAGGTTACTTTCCTTTGGAGAATACATGTGTCAGCTTACCAAACTAGCTGCGAATGCGATGTCGGTCTGGTGTGTGATAGGTGATTAATTATCCAAATAATCTTTGTTATCTGTCGATTTCTACTAGATTTCCTCCATCTTCAGTTTTCTTTCCCACATCCAAAGGTGTATAATTTTTCTTTAGTCTTTCCATCTCTATTATAGAACAATATCATCGACATATACGATTAGAATCATTTTAGTACCGTCTTCAAATTTTCGAAGGAATATAGTGTGATCTCATTGTCCTTGACCGCTTTAGCCCATATAAAAAATTTCTCAGTTTACATACTTGGTCCTTTTCGTTTACCTAGGGAAAATATAGTGATAATGTCATGAATACTTTTTCTTCCAATTCTCTAGTTAGGAATGCTTTTTTAATGTCCAGTTGCTGAAGTGGCCAATCCAAATTTGTAACTAGTGATAGAAGGACTGGAATTGTATTCAGCTTTGCTATCGGCGCAAATGTTTCTCTATAATCGATGTCATAGATATGTATGTATCCTTTTGCAACCAACTGAGTTTTATACTGTTGTATTCCCCATCAAGTTTGTATTTCAAATTGAAGACTCATTTGCACTCAACATGTTTCTTTCCTTGTGGTAAGTCCACCACTTCCCAAGGGTTATTATTTTTTTTTCCAACGCTGCTCTATTACCACTTCTTTCCATTTGAGAATTTCCAAGGCTTCCTGAATAGTTATTGGAGTAATTGCACAATCAAGATGGGATGTAAAAGCACGAAATCTCGTAGACATAGCATTATATGACATGAATTTTGAAATATGGTGAAGAGTGTATGACCTTGTTTGTTTTCTATGAGCAATGAGTAAGTCAGTATCTAATATCTCTGATACTTACTGAGTATCTAAAGATACCATTGGTTTTGACTCTCTTGGTGCGTTAGATGTGAGATTCTCCATGTTCATTGATTTTGACTTCCTTATATATACTAGTATTTCCTTAACATTTTGTTTTTCTACATTCCCCCTTGAATTAAAATTTCCTTTGGTTAATGGCATATTAGAATTAGATGGTAAGATAGATATAGGAGGGGAGAGACCGACATCAAAGAACCTATCTTCATATAAGGTCTCTCCCTAAAGAGAGGTTTTCTCAAAATACGGATTATTTTCAAAGAAAAAAAAAATTACTTCAAGACTTACATAGATCCTTTCCGTGGAAGGGTTGTAAAATTTGTAGCCTTTTGTGTAAGAGAATATCCATGACACATTTAATAGCTCTAGGATCGAGTTTACTTCTGTGATGAGAGTGAATATGAACGAATGCAGTGCACTCAAAAACTCTTAGGGATAGATAAGAGCTGAGACTAGAAGTTGGGAAATATTTCAGAATTTTTTGGAGAGGTGTTTCAAAGTTTAGAGTATGGCTAGACATCTGATTGATTAGATTAACGGATGTAAAGATAGCGTCCCTCTAGAACGTTTGAGGCATGTGTGTAGTAACATTAAGGCTCAAGTAACTTCTAGAATATGTTTATTTTGCGTTCGGCAATCCCTTTTTGTTGGAGAGTGTCAATGCATGAACATTGATGAATTATTCCATGTGTTTGGAGAAAGTCTCCCATGATGTTATTGACGTATTCTGTGCCATTGTCAATGTGTAAAATTTGAATTTGTGTCTCTAATTGTGCTTGAATCATGGAATGGAAGTTTATAAACATGGAACAAATGTCATATTTATCTTTTAGTAGGTAACCTAACAAAGTCGAGTGTGATCGTCAATAAATGTAACAAACCATTTTGCGTGAGTAGGGTTTGGAGCTCGTGAAGGGCCATACATCACTGTGAATTATGCTGAATAGCTTTGATGGTATGTATTTGGATTTTGGAAATGACATACATTGATGTTTTGTAAGCTTGCATATTTCACATTGAAGATTACCTGGCTTTTTATTCAAAAATAAATAAATAAAAATAGAAGGTCAGACACATTTCAAGCATTGAAAGTAAAGATGACTCATCCTAAAGTATCATAGCATAATTTTACTATTTTTAGGGACAAACGCAGAATTAAAACTTTAATTTGACATTGTTTACTCACATCAGTCTCTTCAAAGTAATAAAGTCCTTCACTTTCCTTAGCACTTATCAATCGTCTTTCCCGATAATAGGTTCCAAAAAATACAATGAGACGGAAGAAATTTAACAAAGCAATTGGAAGTTTTTTTAGCTGGCTTATATATAATAAATTGCATGATAAATTCGGAACATGAAGGACAGACTCTAAAGTTATAGAATCAGAATTTTAAATACTCCATTTTGCTGCAACGATATATAGGTAGCTATCTGCAATTTAACTTTAAGATAGCCAAGACATGTGGAATACGAGGAAAATAGGTGGTAGGTGTCTGTCGTGTGGTCAGATGCTCCAAAGTCGATAATCTAAGATGTTTTAGATTGGGTGATGGATTTTAAGGCTCTTAAAAAATCACTTCTGCTGGGCTAATGAACTTAAATGATTATTTGTGGAGGTTTGACTTATTGATTGAGGGTTAGAAAACATTTTGTAGAGTTGCTCCATCTGCTCGGCGTTAAAGGCACTGCTTGACTTCTTGGACTTTTCTATTTGATAATCAATAGACACTTGATATTCCCGATTTCTATTACTCTACCTCAGTTTCCAATTGACTAGCTTTCTAGAATATCCCAGCATGTATCTTCATTGTGTTGTGACTTGTGATAGTGTTCACATCAAGGTCGACCCTTTTGCTATTTTGGACCTAACCCAATTGTTGACCCTTTAGAGTATAAGTCGAAAGCACCAAGCCCATCACCTGAATTATCAAGCCCAATATTAGAGGTCGCCTTATTATATAAAGTGGTAATTACATAAAATCAGGTGTTTAAATATTGGTTTTTAAAAATCAGTCTAAAATTTATTTATTCAAAAATCAGGTACTATATTAAAACCTAATTCATGACCTAATTTATCTCTCCTCCCTTCCCCCCTCTCTCGTGCTACCCTCCTCTTCCCTTCTCCCTACTTTCCCTACCCCTCTCTCCCTCGCCTCTCTCTACGTTCGACGCTGCTGTACGAACGGTAGGCAGAACCGTCACAACGCCGTTCGTGCAACAGTGTTGACGCTACCAACGTTGTTTGTGTGGTGGTGGTGGTGTAGTGGATCTGGCGGTTGGGGAGGGTTTGAATGTTTTTTTGTGCGGTGGTGGTGGTGGTGGTAGTGGTGATGGTGTTTGTGTGGTAGCGATTTTATGGTAGAGACGGTAGATCTAGTGGTGTTGTAGTATGTGCGAGGTGTTGCTGTTGCGGTGTGGTGTTGTTGGTGTTGCAAAAATGACGGTGACGACAATGGCGTTGTTGATGGCGATAGTGGTGTGGTGATTTGTTGGCAGTGGCTTTGTTGTTTGTAGTGTTGTATTGTTGTATTGTTGTGGCGATGGTGGCTGATGAGGGTGATTGCAAGTGGTTTTAGTGGCAGTGGTGGTAGTGTTGGTGACGGTGGCATATGACCTACTATTTGATGGTATGTGACTAAATATTTAGTAATCTGTGACCAGTTACTCAATTGTGACTTAACAATTTAATAATATGACTCAAAAATAATATGTGATCAACCAATTTAAAATCTTTGACCGACAAATAAATTGGACCAATTGATTTAATAATATGTGACCAATAAATTAATTGTGATTTATAATTATGTATCTGTGACCATTAATTGTATTACCGTGACTTTATTATATTTAATTAATAATATATATATACATGAATTTTAAATTTTCAAACTATAAACCTGATTTGTGAATTGGTTTAAACTATAACACCTGATTTATGATTTTTTTTCCCTTGTACAAATTAGAAGGCCTAACTCCCTTCAATAACATGTCAGAAGCCTCAATCCCAAGCACTCCACTAGAATCGAGCCCATATCATCAACTTCCGTCAACTCTCTTCTCGCCTCTCCTCTGCGAAGACTTCTCACGACGACAATAATGGTCGTCGACTGAGTATTCTACCCCTAATGTCGTCCAGGTCATGATAGAGCCCAACTAAGAACTCGAAAACCATTTCATTCTCTAGCTTTCTCCAATATCATATTAAAATTTGTATCTCCATCTTACAAGATTAACCTTATTAAGAGAAGTAATCCAAACCCTTATAAGTTGGCCCATCTTTTCATTTCTGTTTGATATCGAATTTTATCTCTTAACATGTCCATTATGTTGAGAGGTGACTTGTTTAAACAAACCAATCTTAAAATTCGTGTGCTTACTCATTGGAGCTTAATGAGTTTTGATACCATAAAAGTGAAACTGAAAGAAAAAATAAAAAATAAAAAAAACTCTCTATTTCCCATTAATATTGTACGGTATGCGATCCTTATTTATGGTACAAGGAAGACAAAAATGAAAGGAAAAATACAAATCTCCTACAATCTCTAAAATTTACAATAATCAATTATATATCCTATATATAGAAAGGAATCTCCAATAATAATTCCTAATCAAGGCTCCAATCATCTCGGGATTTCAACAAATAAACATGAAAGTTGAAACACAAGTAAAAAATTTAGTCTTCGCATCAACATACAGTAAATTTATGTATTATATAAAATCTTAAGCTCAAAAGAGAAATTTCTTTACTCATACACATTCCAAAAAGATAAATAAAGGGACAAGAAACAAAGTAAAAGACTGTCCCTCATGGCTACCTACTATATCAATAAAAACATATCCAAGTCAGAAGCATATAATTTTATACCTTTTACATGTGATAAGAGGCTAAAAAAAAAGGCCCTACTATGTACCTGATATGCCATTTTGACTTTGTGCTGGATAGTGTTAAAAATAGAAAGATGTTGAGTCCTGCATGCCAAACATGAGGGTAGGGGTATTTGACTCGGTATGCCCACAAGTATTTTACACGTTTCCAACTTTACCTCACAACAAAGTTGTAAAGAAATGCAACTTCAATTCTCCCCTCGAAACCATTTCAACATCATACTTCTTTACCGAAATGTATGTTCGACTATCCATGGAAAAGCACGAACCTCAAAATTTTCATGGATCTCGAGTGCTCCTCTGCTAAATAAACTTTGCAATTCAGTATTGGATCAGAAACCAATCAAGCCCCTGACCTGAAGCACCAATAATCCGTATTTTTCACTAAAATCCATACATCACAAAGCAGAAACCAGTTGTAACCAAGCTTGCCAAAGCATCATGATAGCATATTGCAGCTATATATTCAACTCAAATAACTCTTAGCGCTTCGAGCTATAACCTACATGTACTGAGCCAACCACTGTTTGCACATATCAAGAACTGGAAGTGCATTCGCATGTAAAGCCTGCACAAGAAGATAAATATATAAGTTTGCCCCAAGTAACAAGTCTTTTAGGACGAAATCCATCCGTAATAAAGTTTTAAGTTCGTATAATAACAGAGGCTGCAAATGCAATGTTACGCATAAATTAAGGACCTCTCCCCCCTCTCTCTATTTCTACTATATCGTGAATCATTCCGGATCATTGCTAAATTTACTGGCATGTCCAAAGCAACAATACAATTTAAAATACCTAGTACATGTATAAATTATTGTGAGGTAGAATCTCAAAAATGACTGCCAATTTTCACACTGCGTTCCATCTAGGTTTAGAAATGAGAACTTAGATCACTATCTGACGATCAGTATAGGAGCATCAAGCTAAATGTTTTTACCAAAAAAGAAATTGAAGTTCAGGTGAAAGAAAGACCTGATGTGCAACATATTGAACATCAGCAACACTTCCACTCTTAGATGCAATCTGGAAAGCACTTTTAAGGCGACCACAAACAACACAGGCCAACACTTTCCTGCAAAATCGGAATAGGCATATAGGGCATTCATATTTCAGTTGGTGATGGGGAAATCTAAATTAAAATGTACGAAGAGGAGATTTACAATAGAATACATATTTAGTAGCTGATGTATCATCGAAGGCTTATGGATCCATAGTTCTAAAGGAGTTGCATTGCAGTCCTTTCTTCCCACCCACTTGCAAAACAGGGTTCTTTCCCTTTGTGTGCGGTTTTGAAATAGCATACTAATGGTCCAACCAGGAGTAAAGGTTTCTTGCATAGGGGCTATTGAAAGATATTCATTCCAAGGAAATATTGAACTGTTGAAATTCAAACATAAACTACTAAAGTACTACTTTACATTTTTTTAGGCCACAGATAAATGACGTGTGCATTTAAAATACTCCATTAGTTTAGGCAGAAGAAATTAAGTTACTGGAGACCTCAATGAGAGTAGTATCATATGCATGACCTGTGGTTCTTTCGTTACTTGAGGCATCGTTATGCATAGGACAACAACATTTAAGATTATTTTTTTTTCTTTTGACATGCACTCTAATTATCGGATACATCAATCCACACCTTCCAGGTACAGTGTATTTCCAGTTATAGCTTCACTATTTGAAAAACTCTGAAGAAGCCCCTGTTTGACAGATTTTTTTTGGGAAAGAATGAGTTTTTGAATGGTAAATTTTGGGCGAATGTGTGGTTAAAAAGTAAGGAAAAATATTTGGTTTACGTGAAGAATATTTTATTGAGAACGTATGGTTGAAAATAAGTACGAGAAAAAAAGAAAGAGAAAATGGTTGTCAAACAAAGGCTAAATCTTAAGCTAAGAGGTCTGAATTATTTTACCTGTGGTTGCTAGTCAACATGTCAATGAGGCGATCAGGGCGTTCCTTGTGTTTGTTGGCGTACACATTAATTGCTGCCCCCAGGACCTACAAGACCCAGATGAAATGTATATTTTATATGATCTGCAACAATTCTAAGTATTATTTATACTATATAGAGTACAAAATAAAAAAAAATTTAAACAGATCAGGAGAAGCATTATAACAACAACGAAACCTGATAACAATTATTATCATCTATTGTAACAAATAGGAAGAAACATTATAACAACAAAACCTGATCCCAATCATCATCTTCTATTGTGCCTTTAATGTTTCTGAAAAACTCAGTCAATTGACCTCCCTTCTTTCTTTCAGCAAGTGATGATGCAACACCAGCATATATGTCAACAGCTGCAATAATATCAGGAAGAAAGAAAGGTAAATTTCCTAGTCTTATATCAGATATAAGTCCTGCTGGGACACAAAAAGGGATTGACATTATTTGTGATTTAATGACACTACCTGGAAGATTAAATTGATATATTATTCGGAAGGCCAAATCAAAATTCTTCTCAACAAGAGTTTCAGCAATTTCGCGTCTTCTCCTGCATTAGTACAGACACAAACCAACGTTAAATTTATTCTAGATCACTTCTTAAGCATTAACAACATAAAGAAGAGTTCAGCAACATCAATTCATTAGGTATTCGCTGAAAGACAAAAGAACAAAATGGGAAAAGATACTAAAGACTTCAGCAGCACTAATGCCTTTCATGCACAATTGGGACTGACAATGAAAGAAATTGACTTAACTGGTCGTACAATTCCTGTTACCAATCCGGTGCAAATGCGCACATTTTATTTTTTTTCTGCATGCGTGTCTGCATTAATTTAGAGCACAAATACTCTTGACAAACAACATCCTGCATAGTTTGTACAACATGAAAGCCTCACAGTAGAATTTTGAGAACTTGACAACTTCAATCTGTAACCACGCCTACCTATCTAAACCTACAGGGAAAATCTTGTGCAAAAGGAAATTTTCTGCCAAAATGCAACTGATCCAATTAGGGTTCTGTTTGCATGAATTTTGGTACACTTTATGTTGCAGGCAATATTTAAAAAATATACATGTTGCCCTCTCTAATAGCTTAAGCTTTAAATCGAGTAGTTCAATATGGTATCAGATAGTCAAAAGGTCCTGGTTTCTCACCAACACTCGTTTATTAACATTATGCACATGCAAGACTTTGATGGAAAAAATGAATGAAATGAACCCTCATGTAAGGGGGCCTGTTGAAGGCAATACTTGAATGATATACAACTGGTCGTTTCTAATAGCATAAGCTTTTTGCTCAAGAGTTCAACGCTTATATTTACATGTTCATGTATTTACACTATTCAGAAAGAGTGAGGAACAGGATGATTTCAGAACTCCTCTAACTTTGATTTGACGCTTGGAAAATTGCACAAACCTGAAAGTTTCAGGATCCTGTGGATTCCCAAAAAGAGAGTGTTTCCACTGTGGTCCCTCTGCATCACTAAAGCATTTCACGACATCCAACTGAAAGTCCAGATGAGTGCAATCACGTGACTCAAGTTCACATATCAATAAATAAGTATGCATAATTCAGAAGAATAAAAGGAAACATGATAAGTGCAGAAATTATTATTAATAACCATAAAAAACAACTCAATGACAAGCTGTGATTAAATAGTCAAAACAGTGGATGATGTTTTAGCCAATGCTGAATCCTCAGAAGGCAACCTATCCATACCAAGATACATGACTAATGAAAATGAAATCTCATTATGGTTCTGCAGTCAAAAAATGGCCACAAGAAAAAAGAACTCTAAGGCATAACTGAGGTCTAAAATTGATATAACTGCACCATTTTCCCATAAATACTAGTATACTGGAAACACTTCTTTCTTCCATAATTTGGACCTTAGCTCCATGGAACANTCAAAAAATGGCCACAAGAAAAAAGAACTCTAAGACATAACTGAGGTCTAAAATTGATATAACTGCACCATTTTCCCATAAATACTAGTATACTGTAAACACTTCTTTCTTCCATAATTTGGACCTTAGCTCCATCGAACAATATGTTATTGCTGAAATAGGAAGAATTGAAACCTTAGATCAAAACACCATGTATGGATGGTACGAACTGCTTCTCATGGATTTTCATAACCTTGCTGTGCAAAAATGATAAAAAATGATAGGTGCAGACTCAATGTTTACTATACATATTATAATATATTAAAGGCTAAGGATACATGTTTTTCTGATTTAAACCTCACACGTGGTTCTTGATAGAGGAGAGGATTCATGAAGCCAAGGCACATAATTATGAGATAATGCTCGGTTGAGTTGAATTGAGCAACTTAGTTTGGAAGATGGATGGGACTAAGGTTAAAATCCACATCAATCATTATGCATGTGGAGCCGCATCGAGATCTATGAATTATCCAACAATAACTCAAAAGGAATCCTGCACATAAAGCACTATACATTGTGCTGAATGGTAACTGCGTTAACTTCCCCCCACCCCTGCTCCCCCACCACCAAAATTAAAAAGGGAAATCCTCCTCAGATGCCTATTTAGAGCCATTTGGCGAGTCCATTCAAAAGCAAATGATTTATGTAACCAAAGGCTATCAAATTTTAGGATTATCAGCCAAGTCTCACAACATATTAAGTTTCCCTACGTAGATTTAATTGCTTTTCTTACAAAAGTTATTTTCATCAACATAAAATTTTCTTTTAATTGTTTCATTTTGGCACCTGAATTCCAACACGAGCAGAAAATTTGAACAGTCCTTCTTCAGTAAGCTTCTCATAAGCATTTTTTCCCCGAATACCTTTGGCGACCAGTTTGGTAGAATCTCCAACTTTAGATCGTGCCGACAGCCCTTCATCAAAATGTGTCTGCACCAAAAACAGTTAGGATCTGTAAAAGTGGAAGAAAATGTTAAAATATAAAGAAGTTCCAAGTGAGTGGACATTGCAAACTGTCATTATTATGTTTCAGAAATCGAACTACAATGTAATTAACGCGAACCAGGCATATACAAATTCTAGATAACTACCAGTCACATTTAAGACTTCACGCTTTACAGAATATGGCCAAAGCGTTGAAGATGAAATTTAAATGATATACATGTGACCATCTTTATCAACCTAAGCATTTAGATAAAGTGGTTCAGCATGGTATCAAAATAGGTGAAGGAAGTGTTCAAGTGTAATACCCCCAACCACGAAAGTTTAAGAGATTTGATAGATACTAGCGGTCGGGACAGCCCGTTAAGTGGGACCCGGGTCGTTACATCAAGTCTCACCATCACCCATTTATTGAAATTTTGCACGTCCCAAGCTTTGAAGGGAAAATGAACACGGCCTACATGTGATGGGTATGAGACAAAATTTAAAAGATATACATGTGATCCTTTAACAGCTTAAGCTTTAGACATCGTTGTGTGGTTGGTATTGTTTGTGTCAACAAAAAATTAGAAATCTCCATAAACTTACGCTAACAAAACCAACTGGAAAGACATGGTCACTGCTACTCATATGAGATTCGAGGAGAAATAAATAGAAGAATGTGCTTTGAGAGAATTTCAAAGCATCATGCACTAAACCCAAATCTTGGACAGTAATCCTTAAGTGCTACACATAAAAAGATCAAGCATTCTGCTACTTCAACAGTCAAGAATTCTTCTTCTTATTTGAAATATTGAGCTATAATTCCCACAAATTAACTGACTCTATGTTATTCTAGTTCTCTGAACCATGCAATGTCCATGTTGAAATTGCATTGATATGACAAAAATTTATATACCTCTCCAGCCCATGACATTTGTCCTGAGCAATGCAATCAACGTTTACTAGCAAATCATGTCATCTCTCATTATTACATGTACACATTAAAGGTAATGCATTGATTTTTTATCTTTTTCCTTGTGTAAATATTATAAGGAAAACTGAACAGGGCATAGTTTTGAATGTAGTATAATACAATGTATAGTTTTTAATTATTAAATTCTAAGTTTTACATATATATAGAAGTGCAATAATTTTGAGATTAATTGTTTCATACTTTAATTTAAGTTAGCCCCAATTTGTGAAAGCTTATAAATTATAATTGTTTCATACGTTTACCTATTTTTCAATCACATATTAATTGGGACCCACTACTTATAAGCAATTATAAGCTTTGACAAATATGCACTTGATAAGTTTTCATATACAATTAATTTAGCACATTGAAGAATTAGCAGACCAACCATCTATTTTTGAGATGTGAAGCATGATCTTGTTCTAAAATAATATTGAGGAAGTGTTTAGATTATCTATATGCTGCATAACCTGATCATACTGATAAAGAAAGGTTCTTGAACTACATAGTAACTGCATGAAATTTTTGAATAAATGGTCTTCAGTCAGAAACCAAAAACAAATACACGTTAACTCGTGTATAGAAATCATGATCATGCTAAATACTTAACCACCTCCAACAAGCTCATTTTGCCTTCTAAATCTTGAAAGTAAAACAATATAGGAAGCATAATGTTGATACATAACAAGGCAATATTTTGAAGAAAGTGATGATTGACCTGGGCACGTTCCAAGTGTTTTAAAGCTTCTTCTTGAGAAGCAGAATTCATGAACAACTGAATACAGCAAAGCCCAGCAGCCACATGGTCTTTTTTTATCACCTGAACAGCAAAGTCAGATAAAATAAAATGAGAATTACCTGTCTAAGAAAGTTATTTTAGGTAAGTAATAAAAATTGTTTTTTGTGAGAGTGAACCAAATCAGCTCATATATGAGAAAATTACGTTTTCATGAGTACTATTAATAGGCTCAACAATCCCTGAACATGTACGATATTTTGTTCATATAATACGTAATATTCCTAACTCTTATTCAACCTTTCTGCCGCTCAATCCATATCACACCCCACCCCATTAAAGAACTCAACATGTGTTTAACATCTGTTCAAGAAAATCTAAGGAATTGGTCATAGTGCCTCCATTCAGTGCAATCTTCGTCAGTGAAATATTTTTCTCACCAAGAACCATCATGATGTAGAATGCAATGAACAAGAACAAGATTGAGAAGGAGAAAGAGAGAGAAGAAAGAGAACAAGAGGAAGAAAATTTAATGTATCGGTTAAAATGTTTGTATTACCATGAATAAAACACTCTTCATATAGAGTCTAATTAAACCTAATATGAGAAGGAAACAAGTAAATAAACCCTAATTAGTCAAACTAGAAAACCTATCAAACAATAACCTAAATCCTCTGATGCTCGGAATCTTTGAAATTGTTGGAGTACCCGTGTTGGACACGACATAACATTGGTATGGGTATGGGATATGTGTCATATCCTCCAAGTTTCAACTGGACACTTCGTCATTTTTGCTTTTTCTTCTTTTCCTTTCCTTTTCCTTTTCTTCTTTCCCACTTCCACTCTCTATAAACTTAGCGTCGTCCTCGAGAGGGTGGAGAAAGGCGGCGGCTCTAGGTTTTACCTTCTTTTTTCTTTCCATTTTCTTCTTTTTTTTCCTCCTTCTCTCTCGCTGTATCGGTGATTTAGGGTTTTGTTTATATAAAATGAAAATGGATTTCATATAATGCTACTTAGTGGCTCCACTAAATCCAAATTACAATCAAGTTCCTTATTTTATATTTTATATAACATTTCATAATTCCTATAATTGAAAACTAAACCCCAAAATTCTATTTTATTCGTCTTAAACTCCTTGTTAAATACTCATTTTCTTTATTGTGAATAATTAGTTTTGGTCTATTCAAAATGATATCCTGAATTAGTAAAAAATTGAAATTTGAAAGACGTACTCACGTACCCGTGTATGAAATTTGGACTCTTTTTACTTTTTAGTCATGTCCCCGTATCCAACATTTTAGAATATAAAAGATCCGACACTTAGATACGTATCCGTACCCGATACCCGTACCCGAATTTGATCATCATAGCGTAAATCTAGTCAAACTAGGAAACTAAAACAAAATAGAATAAACTAATATAGAATTAAACTATCATTATTTACATCATTTTAGCTTTTGCTTTGATTACTGGTCTTGCCGTAATTCTATTCCAATCCAGAGTTTTCATAGAAGCTACATCTGGATTTTATATCGATGTCAAATTACACTTTCTTAGCACATCGACTTGGCTCATATCAGTCGTACACAATGGTGAGTTGCACTTCAATTGCATAATACATCAGTAGATTATTAGCTTACCCAATTTTAAACCTCGGTCAAGAAACAAAATGTTGACTTCCAGGTAAAAGGAAAAATTTCAGAGAGAAAACGCGCCAATTTATAGATCAATGAACATGTGATACTGTAGTCATGAATGTGTCGATCAATTCATAAATAATTTGTCAGTGAGTGGTTCTTTTTGCATTATTTCTCAACAAGTCCATTCAGAATGGAACTTGATCTCTGGTGGATGAATTGTTCAAAATCTTAAGAAGTTGAGCCTTGGAGAACTAAAGAGTGACATGTGAGGTACAAGATCCATGTATATGATTTCAGTATTTTCTTATTTTTTTTTTTTTTCCGATTTGGCTGAAATGAAATTAAAATGAGAAAAGCAAAATGCAAATACCTGGAACTTGTACAAGTAATTAAAATGCTTGTGGGTTTCACAATAAAGGCAGATGCGGGCAAGAGCTGCAGTTGTATACTGATTCATCGACTGTTCCTGTAACGATACCCTTGACAATATCACTTCCTCTAGGACAGGCATGGCACCATAACCAACACATAAGTCGCATAAATCGTCTATTGTTCCATAATCGGTTGCCAAAGGATCTGTTCTTTGAGGAGGAGAAGAAGAAGTAACCACTCCTAGTGATGATAGCTGAGGAGGAGGGGGAGAAGAGTTGGCAGGGAAAAACAACGAGCAAGCCTCTTCATAATGGCCATGCCTAAACAAGAAACTGAGCAAATGGGGACGAGCATACTGCAATATAAATGCATATTCATTAATAATACATATATCACAGCTTAAGTAGTTGACCAGAAATAATATGCACACAACCAGGAAAAGAAAGAATGACAAAAAAATGTGAGTAAATTATTGAAAGTGGTATTCCAGAAGGCATGGAAAGCATAAACAAAAGCAAAAGAATGTTAAAAACAAAACAAGACAAAATTGACAATATCCACAAAGGGTGAAAGAACAAATAAAACATCAAAGATTTGACATACAGTGCTGCATTATTAAATAGCAGGAAAGTCTTAGAAAACCACCGAATCTCTCAATCAACATCTTAGCTAACAAACTGTGTTACATTGAAGGAAAAAAACGCTGCATTCATAAATGAGTCAAGCATGTTATAATGTCGGAATATAAAGTAACAAGTAAATCTGAATCCTTACTTCTTGCAAATAGTTAACACATTCAAGGTATCTAATGCTGTCAAGGTTGCTGCGGGGACCATCATCCAGATCTGGATTATTCACAGAATTATTATTTGCAGATTCTTGAGACCTCCTAGATCTCTCAGAACGAGGAAATGTTGATGGCATGTACAAAACATTGAGATAGGAATCAGCTGAAAGAGGATCATCCAAGACTGCTGGTGCACTTCTAGCCAAATGTTCATACCTACATCATATGTTGAATGGACACTATTAGGTGAATTAGTTAATCATTTTCGTATTAGCAAATTAAAATTGTGCTGATGAATACTTTATGTGTCCCATCATGTTATCCATTTAACCAGAGTTTCAGCGATTTAAGGGAGCACAAGTGATTTGCATGATCCCAGAGTAAACATTGCTATATATATACATAATAAGCCTCATAAAGCAAATGTCATGAAAGAATCATTTCAAATAACTCGAATCCAATTTGACAAACTGATATGAATTGGAATAATTAGACTCAAGAAACAACCGTGTAGTCTAAAGAATAATGCTTGAGACATACTCCAACGTGCACAAGCACAACCCTATATATGTGCATACAAAGAATCGAACACAGAAACACAACAGACCACAACTTATCCTGAAGTGAGAGAAGTTCAAAAAAGAACGCAAACAAACAAGGGGAGTAAATTATACATTCAGCACTATTACACAATGAAGATGAGTTCCATGGAAGCTTTCAGGGATTTGAGCATCACCATAGCTCTACGAAGTGGAATCATTACCTCTGAATTGAATTCTTGTCTAAATGGAAGACTTGTTGTCAACAATGCAGCTAAGTGCAACTATAGACAAGCAATTATGATTTAAGTGATTGTTCATCCTAACGAGTTTCACATTAAGAATTTAATCTTTCCATGTTTAATTCTACCATTTTTTAGAGACTCACATTTTAACCAAGGAAAAATAATAAAAAGATAGTTGAAGACGATATTTAAATGCTATACATTTTGCCCTATCTAACTTAGCTTTTACATCAAGTAGTTCAACATGATATCAGAGCAAACAAAGGTTCAAGTCTCGCCGTCACCCATTTAAATGACTTGTCCACGTGTTAGGCTTTGATGTAAAAAAAATAAATCCCAACTAAATATGAGGAGGAAAATTGAAGATAATATTGAAATGAAAATTTGAGCCTAGATCAAGTGGTTCAATATAAATAATAATATGAGACATGTAGCCTTTTATGTTTACATTTTACTTCTTCAGATCCAAAGCAATCCCACTCTACAACAAATTATTTAAGTTCAATATACAAGCAGTAGAACCACTACCCAACAAAAAGAATCTTATACAGTTTCATTGTGAAATATATCTCCCCAATATAGTGACATTCCACTCATAAGCACATAATTCGATTGCAACGAAGTAGAATGCCTAACTGCTGCTAGGCTATAAATATAGATAACGGAACAGACGGATTGCAGAGAATAGAAATGAATGATTAGTTGAGTTTCTTCCAAGCTTATACGAAATTCAAAAATTGCATGCAATCTTACATAGACCGAACAGATGAAACGTCAACTGGTGGACCTCCTTCAATAGTATTGATTATCTCCAGAATCATGGGAGCAGGATCACCCTTATGTAATTGAAGAGCTTGCCTAGGCAGTATCACATAAATGTTAAGCAATCCAGAAGGCATAACCCATAGTCCAACAAACAAACAAAAGATACAAAAAGAAGAAGAAATTGTCGAAAATCATTTTGTAACAAGATGTCAATCTCAAGCTGTGTTCGTCACTTTATACACATGAAGAAACGTGCGTGTGTGTGTGACTTCACCTACTTGAATTTTACACGAGCTTGAGCATAGTGCTCCATCCGAATCAGAGCATGGCCCCATGAATTCCATACTGGGAAAACCTCAATCTGAAGGAAGTTCGAAAAATAAATCTTAGATATTGAAAACATTGAAGCAACCAAGTTTGACAGTTGTATCCATTCTATATACCTTACACTTCTTGCAAGTATATACCGCCATGCTGTATCGTTCCTCTTGGATCAAGCGATCTCTAAGATGTTCGGATGACCCTTTGTCGGCAATGTCATCAAGTGAGGCAGCTATCCCAGATCCCAGAAGGCTTTGCAGCAATTCAGCACGTCCTAGCCAAATGTCAACCTGTGATAGTGCTTCGGATAATTCATCCGTCGACTGGCTACCCACACTAGAGCTACCAGCATCAGAGGATGCATCATCAGCATCCCTACCTTTTTCAGAATTACTAGACAAATCACTAGTCCCAGAAAGTTTTCTAAGCTGGGATTTAGCAAAAAGCAGACCCTGCAAGGTGCAGATAAATTGATGTATTAATTTATGTACGATAGTGCTTTAGTTTCAAAGCTGTACCAAAATGGATACCTGCACAAATGTTTCCGTCGCATGATATGCTCGGCCAACCGTTTCCATTGATGCATTTTCACGTAATTGCTGGGAGCTTAACACATTTCTCATCTGACTAATGCACAAGTCCAGTGCACCTTTGCCAGCTACACTTTCATCCGAACATAGTGACAGCAATGCCTTAGAACAAAAGATACAAATAGTTAAGTAGGCTTAGCAATGTTTATAACAGCTAGGATAGTGCATATAAAAGCATTAACTGCAAAATTTGACCCAAACTGAACGTAGCCAGAAACCCTGATATATTCAAATAATCAAAGTCTAAGATTTTATTTTTGCAACTGTATCTCACTAAACAAGAAATAAAGTACAGAACATGTATACGTTGCATCTGGTTAAATCTGGTTGTGCCATTGTAACGGACGGTCATAGATTCCATTTTTCCCTATTTTTTGGATACACAGGAGGCTTTAAGGCTCATGTTTGCAGATGCTAACTGCCAACAAGTCCTTGTAAAATAATAAAATTGAATATATACTAATTGTGCTTTACAAGTGGCCTCCAATAGAATGAAATAAGAAGCCCTATTGCACTTCATTGACAAGTGATGTAGAAGTGCACTTAGTCCACAGTGCAGTCAGATGATAAGCTACAGCTAGATCTATCTCAAAAGCTTTGTTTCCAACAGTGCAGTTAGTGCTAACAAGTAGGAGTGAATCATAGAGCCCAACAAAGCAATGTTGCAGAGGAGTTAAATCAAAAGTCACAGCTAGATCCACCACAACAGCTATGTTTCCAACCTGATGCGACACCACATGCAAGTGTTCTGAACACCAAAATTTCTGCAAAGAGAATGATACAGCTGCCTAACGTTTCAACAAATTGTTCAATATGGACAGAAGTCAGTTAGCCCAGATCTATCAGAATGTAATTTAGGGATTGGATGTCCATCGTGCCAACACGTGCATGCAGAGAGAGAGAGAGAGAAGCATACTTGAAGTGTTCATAAAATTTCATAGCTTCATACCTCAAACCCACTCACCCAATTCAGCTTCAAGACCTTGATAAATTCCAGAACACTAAAATAAAAACAGAATAATTCCTAAGCAAGAAACTTTTCTTCCACTTGAGTCGGAGAAGTTTAATCATGACTCACTGCAGAATAGGAAAAATGCGTAGATCTATTATCTTATAAACTGCGACAAAATAGAAAAAAAAAACTCTTGTTTCTACAAATTAATCTTATTTGGATAAGCATTTAAGGAAAGTCTGACGAACTTTTAAATACTAGATCAATTTATTTTCATTAGAAAATAAACAGATAGGGCCACTCAGACCCTTATTTGTCCGGACAGTGCAGTGGCCAGGCCAGTCTGGAGAGGCAAGCATTGCTGGGACTAACTTTATGGGCCTGTGACCCATGTGGGATTTCTTTAATTTCTTTGTTTTCTCAGAAAATTAACTAAAATATAAACAAAATGTTCAGTCCAGTTCTTTTAATGGGTGGGTTAGGCCTTTGTCCAGGCAACCACCCCATTTTACACCACTACCTCCGCCATCAAAGGCCAACATCTGTCGAAACGTTTACAAACCTTAAAACACCATCTGAACAACCAAAAAACTACACTGTCGCCTTTACAACCATCATCGTCAACCCACACTACAGATACAGTCCAACCACCATCACTGCTGCCATAACCTCAACTATAGACAATACCCTAAAGTCAAAATAACCACAAAAAACACCTTGCCATCATTAATACCAATACAATGCTACTCATCACCATCATGGGCCAAGCCCAATACCTCCACCATTACACCTCCACCATTACACCTCCACCTAAACTGCCCCAACATCCAACATAACAATAACCACAGAATGCCCCAAACAAAGTAACGTCACTTAAAGCTCAACCACCATTACCACTTTCCATCAATATCCAAAATGTAAACCATTGAAGGCCACATATAGAATGGGGAATAGAGATTTGAGACAGGATCGGAGGGTAATGGGGCAAATCTGGTGAAGGGTGGTTCAGTTATGAAGGCGGAAAACCGCTTTTCATATTTTAATGGAGGGCTCAGTTGTTAAAGATGGGGGACTTAGTTTCTGAGAAAGGCAAAGGGGGGAATTGTTTCAAAACATTCAAATAAGGGAACATGCTGATCCTCACAAAACACAGGCAGTTTATAAACAAATGTGAGAGGCTAATTTTTTTCAGAAAGTGTAGCTCACAAAATTCTCAATAATGACACAAATCACTATGATAGATGCTACTGTACCTTGAAGAGAATGATGTCTGGGGCACTTTCATATTGATGAGAGGAACGAACAACTCCATCCTTCTCTGGATCACCTGTGAGCATCCACTCCGCGGAAATTGAAACAGAAGGAAGCCTTTCTTGCCCATCTGCAGTGAATAATGAAACACGGTCTTCTTGAATACCAGCCATTGCCTCCCAAGCAGCTTTGTCAGATTGTGTTAATCCAGAGCTCTTTCTCTTCCTATAACTGTCCTTTGGGGCATTCTTATCTCCTGTGTTACGAGCTGTCCAAGAAAATGCTCTGCGAGCCTCTTTTTGCAGGTTACTCAGCGTAAAGGATGACCGAGTAGGTGTGCTAGCCTTCATTTTTTGCTTTGTTCTAGGACCTGAAACTGATATCCTCGAATCCCTGGTGGGGGAACTGATGCTAATAGCAATAGCTTTGGCAGCATATGCAAGAATCATTTTATTCTCTCTCAATGAAGGAAACTCTTTAAGAATCTGCAAGGTTATATTACCATATATATCATGACACAAGCCAACAGAACATCAAAATTATAATGATTAACTAAACAATAAATGTACCAGAGAAGCAGATTGCAGCTGTTTTCTCATCAGCAAGACCTCTAGAATCAAAAGAGGATGCTCATGTAGGGAAGAGCATCTTTGCTGCCATGGTAATGGCAGTGCTGCCAATACCCGAAGGCCTAAAGCCCATGAGTTAAGCCGAGAGACATCAACCTCTGACAGATTACTATCTTTTCTCTTGAGGAAGAAATGCACCTTCATCGAAAATCAACACATCGTTTTACTTTAATAGGAATGGGTCAAACTCATGGTCATCAATTTTCAGCTGTGACCTCAAGAGAAAAGGAGAAGGAACTAGGCAAACTTATAGCTACTTACAAGAAGTTGCTTAGATCGAAGGTTGGGTAAAAGTTGCATTGCACTCATTGCCACGGGCAAAGCATCGTCAGAGTCGCGCAAAGAAGACAAAAAACGTGAAGCTTCTGCAGGACCTCCACCATTTAGAGGATCTGCTGTGAGAAGCTTGACAAGTTGACGACCTTGCAGTTCTCTCCGCAATTCAATAGAAAGTCCAGCGCATTCAGCCACTTCTAGAGCAGCAGATACAGCTCCTTTCTCGGCCAATCTAAGAGCAAGACCTTCAGGATCTTCCTTACAATCTGTTTCAACCTGAAAAGATGGATAGAATAATTGAAACCACGAAAATGATTAGGTTGACCTGGATGTGATATACAACATAACTCCAAAAGAAGAAAGGAAAAACTATATACTGAACGACTCTTTTTCATCTCATGCGTGATACTAAAAGTAAAGTTTCACCTCTTGCCAGCTGTTGTAGTGATCACTTGCACATAATATGCGTTTGTATCTCAAGAGAGCTAGTCTCCTTTCAACAACCTACCAAAAGTAGGCCATATAAACAAGGGTCAGCTTGTTATAATCCTTCCTTGAAACAACATTCCTAGTGTTACTGAAAGTTCGAAATGCTATAGTACGTAATATATCATTTCAGTACCTCAATTTTAAGTAAGTCACCATCAGACAAATGACAACTACACATAGTAAGAACATCCAAAGCTGCTTCTAGCTCCCATCTATGCAAGTATCTGAAATATATATATTCAACATTTATAAGACGATATAGAACTCAAGAAAAAGAAAAAATCTTATAAGAGCATTTTTCAGTGGCAAAATGTTTAAGGCAGGTAATCTTTGTTTTTAAAATTTAAAACTCTTATAATTGGCAGCGTAGCAAAAAAGGGTTAGATGGTTAGAACAAAGCTTTTTGTCTAAATATACTTGTCAAACCTACCTTTCATATTATTACTTGAAAATACAATCTGTCTATTGAGAAATAAAGATATTGTGATGCAGAATTTCATAGAATCAACACTCTTTCGGTAATATCAACCACACGAAACTTCCGAGTATTGAAGAAAAAGATCGAGGTTTTTTTGAGTTATGAGAAAAGGCAAACTTCTTGACATCATGAAAGAGAGATAGAATAGAGAAAATAATCTCTGTATTTCGATGTATTAATCAGCCCCTATTACAACCTATTTATATTACACAAGATGAAGAAAAAAGGAAACTAATCTTCTAAGTTACGAAACAAATTAACCTACCAATTATCCTAAAAGCACAATCTCTACTTAATACAATTGACATAACAAGTCCCCTTTCCATTCTTAGTTGTTTTCTACACTCCCTCTCAAGTTGAACTATAGATGTTGACCATGTTCAACTTGAGGGATGAAGTCGTCGAACATTTTTCTAGACAATCAATTGGTGAAGATATCTGCCGTTTGCTCTTTTGTAGTCGTCCACCTTCTATTTGATAAAATATCTATCCACTTTACATGTTTGGTTTTATCATGTTTTACTAGGTTGAGAAAAATGCTGATCGCTACTTTATTATTACAATAGAGCTTGATTGGAAATTCTACTCCGACTTTCGGTTCTTCAAAGAGTTTCTTTATTCATAATCCTTCACATATTCCTCGTGCAACAATTCTAAATTAAGCTCCAGCACTGGTTCGTGTTACTATATTTTGTTTCTTGCTTCTCCAAGTTACCAAATTTTCTCACACAAAGGTATAATAGCCTATAGTAGATCTTATATCTTGTGTTGATCCAGCCCAATCTGTATCAGTGAATATTTCTACTCCTTTCCTTTTATTTTTTCCAAAGAATAGTCCTTTTCCAAAGGTTCCTTTTAGATATCTAAGGATTTTATATACTTCTTTCAGGTGAGCCTCTTTGGAAGAGTGCATATGCTGACTTACCATGCTGACTATGAAAGTGATGTCAGGCCTAGTGTGTGAGAGATAGATCAACTTTCCAACTAGTCTATGAGATTTGTCTATTTCCAAGGAGTTTTTAGTGTCCTTTGTCACTCTTTTTGCCTCAATAGGCCCCAAATCAACCCAAATCAACAAGGAAAGAATGTATTTTCGTTAACAATAATACCCTTCTTTGATCTTGCAACCTCCATTCCCAAGAAATACCGCATTCATCGTTGATCTTTTACTTCAAATTCAGAGCTAAGCACTTCTTTAATCTTTCCATCCCAGCTACATTGTCCCGTGTTATGATTATATCATCTACGTATACAATAAGGATAGTCTTCACCCCATCTCTAGATTGTTGGAAAAAAATAGTGTAATCTGACGTCTTTGTCGGTATCCTTGAGTTTTCAATAATTTTGCAAATTTATTGAACCACAATCTAGGTGACTATTTGAGACCTATGATGTTCGGACTCTTCAAAATAGACGAAGTATCCGTGTCGGACACGACACGACATGGGTATGGGTATGAGATGTGTCGGATCCTCCAAATTTCAACCAGACACTTCGCCGTTTTTACTTTTTTATTTTTATTTTTTTTCTTTCCCCTTCTCTTCTTCGGCGATGGTACAAGGTTTTTCCTTCTTTTTCTTC